>VZSR01001299.1:91116-114233 GCA_013398615.1 Brachypodius melanocephalos | reverse complement strand
ACAGAATCTGAAAACATGAAAGCTAAAGCTTAAGGCATCACTATTAAGGTTTATTTGCAAACATTTGCCATAAGCAGGAATGTTGTAATGGGAAGCATTTAATTCGAGTTGCCTGGGCTCCCTTTGAAACAAGTATCCAAGCAGAATGAAATATGGCTGGAACCTGCCTGTCTCTCTCAGTGACCATCATGGGAGCTTAGACTACTACCTTTGGATGAACACTTTACTTTCAGGTTAAGTGATGTCTGCTATGTCCACCATCCAAATTTTCCTGTAAAACAGGACCATGCTTGGTCATATTTTCTTTGGTATTTTCAGTACTGCAGCCAACAAGAGATGACGTACTGCAAGAGATTCAGTGTCTATGCAGCTGAAACAGGACTTTCTCATTGAAAGCTTAGAGCTTAGTACAGTTGTTGTTGCTTCAGGAGCTCAGATGAGCTTGTCATTGGAGGTGGTGTTTTGCCTTAGCCTTAGATACACCTGCATCATTTTAATTCATGTTCAGTCTGAGGACATATTCATAAAGTTGATCTTAAGACACCACGGCAATAAAAATCACTCTCTGCGAATCAACCTTTCCTGCAGAAAAGACTTCCACTGGAAGGAAGTGAATAGAGTAGTGTTATGATGCTCTCTCAGCTGCATGGCAGTGTCTTGTTTCTGGCTGCAGCCTGAAAGGTATTAGAGGAAAAGCAGGTGTGTTTGGAGAGGTCAGAGCTTCAGCTTCACAAAGTAACTAAGTGCTTTAGGAATGCTGCCCTGCCACCTCTGCTTTTGGAGCTGCAGCACTGCTAGGAATGAGACTAGATCTAATAGATATGCAGTCTAAACAATAATGCTTTTATATCAGAGGAGTCAAGCAGAACTTGACCGCTCCAGAGCACCTCAAAAATTCTTGTTTTTCAATGCAGTGGATATGTCTCTTATACGGTACTCTGTAAATGTGTCAGTGGATCTCTTCAAACAAAACAAATTTTAAACCTCCACACATTCAGATGGAAAATATTTTTTATTGATCAAGTTCTTGTTCCAGACCCTTACTACTCACCCATATTCCTGATCTCAAATGATCAATTCCATATGGTTTCCGGATATGCTATTAATCATCTTTTATTCCAATGTTACACAACAGGAAGTATGTTTGACAGGACTATTCAGTGAAATAAAGGCCAAATATTTGTTAATCAGTACAGTGTGCAATATTATCCTGAACAATTGAGTATAAATAGTGATATAAAGGGGAAAAATATTGCCATTATTTCCATTAAACTGTTTCCTTCTAGACCAGATTTCCACAAGACAGTTTTAAATAGCTATCAAAACAAAGACATGTATCAGCTCAGACAAATAGGAAAATTATCACCAAGGCAAATACAAATGCAAACACAGAAAGCAATTGTTAGATCTAGTTAAAAAACATGGTCTGTCATGGACAGAACATCAGAATGGCAGGAGAAAATCAAGACAGGAAATTGCAAACAAGAATAATGTATCAAAGCTGAGAAAACTTCCTCCATTCTTCATTTCTCAAAAACTACTGCTTATGGTTTTAAAGTGAAGGTTACAAGCAAGAAATCTGAAATACTTGTTCTATAGGTACACAAAGTACTATGAACGTACTCACTTAGAGCATGTGTTGTATAAAATACTACTTTAGATGGGAAATGTGGACCTGATTTTTTATGTGATCTAGGACTTTTTTTTAAAATACTGGGAAATAAGGAATCACAATCTGAATTTGTCATATTAGACTAGGCTCAACTTACTAAATTCTTCACTCATGAGAATAATCTAATTAGAAACTACTATCATGAGAGATGACCAGTTAGAAAAGAATTGCAAGTTGCACCAAAATACAACTTTGAGAAGATACTGAGGACCTTGAAAACATGTTGTTAAATTCAATGCAAGGACTGCACAGTCTTCATCCTAGGAGAAAAACAGAAGAGGAAAGAAGATTGTTGTGAGGTTATTTTCTCCAAAGTGTGATAAAGTTCATTGCATTCCTGTATAGTTGGTGTAAAAAAAAAATCTAACCACTTGTCTACAGCTTGTGTACTTGACTGTCACAACTCAAACAATGCTTATATGAACAAAAAACCCAAACCAGGATACTTTATTCTGAATGATATCTTCTGACAAGGGAAAAGCCAAAAACTGCATCAAAGCAAATATGGTAGCCCCTTCTCAACCACATGATTTGGAGGGCTTTTGCAAGGCTGCATGTTTTCCCCATCTTTGAACAGGGCTTTTTCAGACCATCTCTATTTTCTCTGGAATTCTAGGTAGTTCCCACTCTTCTAGGTTGGCTCTGAAAGCTATCCTTAAAGGAGGAGAATTTTTAAAGGCTGAAGATCTACCAAATTATACGTCCATGGGCTGCACTGTTTACTGATTTGTCTGTAGCCTAGGAGAGGTGCTTTGTAAGGGATTGTGGCAATAAGAAGCAGCACTGGAATAGCTGAGCAGACATGTCTAACCAGTGAGAGCACAGAGGGGTCTGATCTGCATGCAAGCATCAGTGAGAAAGCAGGGGACAGATGCTAATAATGTGAATATCATGCACAGCACATATGAGCTTGTTTAAGGATCTTGAAGATTGTGTTGTTACTTTACAAACTTCTCCCTTCCACTGGTTATTTGCCTCCCTTTCTTCCTCACTCTGGCAGCAAGGCAGCTACACCTCTGATTCCAGACTAAACAGGAAAGAGAGCAAGTAAGAAAAGAGAGAGCACAGAAGCAAGGAATGTCTTCATTGGGAAAGGGAGAGTTAAGAACCTGATATTTCTTCTAACTATATAGAAAATTCATTCAGACTTTCTTTCTGTGCCTGTAGCAAGGCCAGTGATAGGGTTTCAAGATTAAAAGCTCCATCCATTCCCACAGATGTTTTAAGCTGTACATTAGATGGATACCTGTGTGTCATGGCCTTTGCTGGGTTTCCATCATTGTGTGACTGACCATGAAAACCTGAGGGAACAAGTTCAAATATAGGTTGTCATTTTGTTTTCATTGTGATTCACATATTTACTCTCATAGTAACGATATGGGTTATTGTTTCATGTACAAAATGCATAAATTTCTTATTTTATAGAATTATATATAAATATATATATAGAATTATATATAAATTATAGAATTATATATAAATATATAATTTATTTTAAATTTCTTATTTTATAGGTGAAATAATGTCTCAAAATGCTTGGCTTTATTAAATAGAATCCAGAAAAGTGGTCAAAGGAAATAGAAAATTTAAAGGGAACACATAGTTTTGCCTCCAAGTCAATGCTATTAAATCCAAATTTAAAAGAAACCACCACATTATTTTCCCATTTCCATCCTTTGTAGAGTAAACAAGACCAAGCCATTGTAATTCCCAAAGCACAGCTACTTATAGCAAAATGCAATCCATTGTAGACTAATAAATTCTACATGCCAGAAAGCTCTTCTTGAAGCCTGGGTAAAGAGCAGCCTTCCTGATGGTTAGACACACTGACTTGTTTATAATAGATGCTGTTACGACTGGAATCTTTTTCTTTAATAATATCATGAGTCTTCTGAACACACCAGCAGTGCTAGGTATGTTTAACAGTAACACTTAACATGCACAATTCTATTTTACAAAGATGTACACAGTATATATTTTCACTATGCTAGGATTATTTGTCATTTGCTTTGACATTTGTATAAACCATACTGTCACAGATTATGGACAAATCTCATGGTTAATATTGCCTTCAGCTTTATGTGGATGGGTTTTTTTAACATCTTAGGCCCAAACACAATATCATCCCAGTGTAACAATTGTCACCCTCAGTGACTCTTCTAAGAAACGTCCATCATGTCCTGATTTTTAAAGGCTAGTATTTAAGAAATACCTTTGTTATAGAAAATAATGGATTTAAGAATACGAAAGTCCTTAATAGTTTTGCTGTTACTGATACATTCAAAACCTTACACCTGAGAAGCAGCTGGTGGCTTCCAATGAGTCTTTAAGAACATTGGAATTATGGCAGTGAGACAGACCAACCCAGTTCAGTGTCCCACCTCTGACACTGACTTGTACTGACTTCCTTACAGGGAGGTTTAGGGAACACTGGTCCACAGATAGAAATGGATTTATCTACCAACTAGGGTATGTCACATTATACAAAACCATAAATTATGTCAGAATCCATGAAGCATGAGGTGAATGTACAACAAACACAGTGATCACATATTAAAGTTCTGATATTCTTGCTAAGTGCAAATTTTCTCCTTTTTTTTCCTGAATCTCCACAAATTGCTAATCAGAAGAAAAAAAATAAAAAAGAACCCACACACAAACATACAAACAAAACAAAAACCAAGCAAAACAAACAAACAAACAAACTTGTGACAAAAAGCCCAATATTTAATCAAATATTATGCCCAAAAATTTCTTTAATCAGCTTTCTCTGTTCTGCTATTTCCATTTACTACACAGACACATTCTCTCCTACTATGAGGTGCAGGGAAATTCTAATTCCTCAATTCTTCCATCTCTAGAGCTTTTATTTACTTTAAATGCTTTTGTCATACTCTGCACTTTTCGAATGGAAAATATGAAAAATGAAAATGCATCCACACTGTATCAACCACAACACTGATTATTTAATTTATTCCTCTTAATGGGCTTGTTACAAGTTTTCCAGTGAAGAAATCTGAACTGGCATTATATGAACGATTACACAAGGAACTACATTTAGACTACAAATTCAAGCTCCCTTCTTTTTATTATCAGGCTTCCAAATCTAAAGCTGTAGTTAACTGACTGGTGTTTTTAGACAACAGGGAAAAATCTGTCACAGGACTTTGTATTTGTAGTGAACTAGAAGGGGATGTTGGCTGGTTGGCTGGTTGGTTATGTGAGTCTGGAGAAGGGTTTTTGGCAATGCTCAGATTGAGGCTTCTCTCAGCATGATTCCTTTTAGGCTTTTTAGTTCTAAATTAGTCAGTGCACTGCTGTACTGCTCACCATAAACCTCACAGCCTTAGTTTGCTCTGAACTCACTAATTTCTACAACATCTTACTTTCAGGGCTTGCGATTTTAGAATATTCTGACTCCATAGTGTATCTGAGTGTACCTAAAATCATAATAACAATAATATCCAGAAGCAAACTTCTGCTTGCTGGGAAGGAAGGAAATGCTGCTGTCCAATTGGAAAGGTGGAGAGCTGACAGCAGGGCTGTGCTGCAGTCACTGCCATGGCAGCAGTGTGCTGCCAAGGTGTGTTTTTAACTAGTTACCTCATGTACTGACAGCAAAATAAATGTAGGTGTAACACACAGAACCTGGCACAGGGTGGAAAATTCACTCAAGAAGCAGAGGCAGCAGCCAGCCACACAAGTGGCTTTAATTAGTTTGCTGAGCTAATTAAAGTAGGTCATGAGGTATATGAATACACTGTCTATAAAGGAATCTGAGCATATCTAGCTCTCATGCACACATATACATTCAGTCAGGTGAATCCCACATCAGTTTCCCAGTGAAAACACACTTCACCTGAAATGTTCTCTTCTACAGAATCAAGACCCAATGCTTCTTCTTTTAATGTGCTACTTACCACAGTAGGTATCACAGATCTGCAGTGGAACTGAATAATCTACATCTGTTCTCCAGCCCTTTTAAAAGAAAGAATTGAGACTTTTTCCCCTTTCAGCAGAACTGTTACTAAACACTTGTGTTGACAAAATGTGATTGCTTTATTTACTATAGTTTACTCAAATGACTGCATTTTAAATCTGTTTTTAAATATACACATATGGAGATTGCTGGTCTACACTATATTAAGCGAGTTGCAATCACTTTTAGGTCTCTAAATGATAGAGCTAATCATAATTTTTGTTGTTATTGTTGTCTGACAGATAATGTCTTATTTACTAAATAAATAATTTATGCAGGAAATTATCAGTCTCCCCACCAAACTTCATTTCTCACTAGGGAAAGAACAACTACTGTCGTTACTCAGAAGGCTCTTGCCAATCTCACTTTCATCTTGCCTCTTTCTTCCCAGGGCCTTCCAGGGCAACTACTGGAGCCTCAGAGCTCTACTCTCACTTTAATTTCTCTCGGTGTCTGCTGAGAACATTAACTCCAGAGAGGCATAAACCTATCGGCTTCATGCTCATTTTCTATGGATAAAATTTCTTAATAAAGTTCAGCTATGGAAGTAGTGTGCAGAAATGTCAGAAATCATTTGCTCAGTTCTACTTTCCTGAGTGCTAATTCTAGGATACAATGCACTTGCTGTGCTGTTTACTAGATGCCTCACCTTTTCTAGTCAATGTCAATTTTTGAAAATTCATCTATTATTTACTTGGATCTTTTGATAGCTCAGAAAATTTTTTTATGGAGTAACATATAAAGACAGAATTAGCAATATCCTGATGATATCCTTTTATCTGCCACTGACAAAGGAGCAAGATCATGGAGAGCAACTTCTCAGTTAATTAATGTCATCTTTAAAAGAGGTGGTGGCAGCATATCAAGCTATAAATAATGCTCTTTGCCAACTTGATTTGCACAGTAATCACATTTAGCTGGGAGGAGAAAGCAGTGAGAGTAACTGATGGTTTGCTTGGTTTTTTAATGATATTTTTATTAGTTTACTTTGTACAGGGTACCTGGCAAAAGCAAGACACATACCTGAATGCAAATTGTTGACCCACACATTTCTTGTGACATAGTGATTGAAACAGAATCTCCCTAATGAATAAAAAAAAAAAAGAAAATCACTATTTTTCCATACCCTGGAACAATGAAAACATACTCTGTCTCTCCAGCTCTTTCCTTTGGTTTCCAATAATGCTACATGTTCTATTGTATGAGAAAATTAATGGAAGGTTATTTATTTTCAGAGATAACCCCAGATCTCAATGAGCAGCTGGTGTAGTTTTGCCAAGCACAGTATGGCAGCACAGGAAGAGGGCTAATGTTACTGCATTTTATGAAGCATCATAATGAGGACACACTCTCTCCCGACTCTTTGCTTCCTTCCATCATCTTCACTTCTTTTCCCTGGTGTATGAGCTGAAGGAATGACCCTGTCTTTACAGTTCTTCTGGACTTCCCATCCCATTGTATGGAGAGAACAAGCTGAGCCTTAGGGTAAAATTGTCCTAAATGACTGGCTTGACATTTAATATTTGATTGATTATGGTTTGTCCACAAAATAATGTTTGTTACTCCACCAATAGCTATGAATCCCACACCACTCTCTTCAGTGTAGTAAACTCCTAAAGTAATTTGGGGGAATTTTTTTTTTTTCCAAGCATGACTGAAGAGGAATTAGTAGTTAGAGGATCAACATTGGTTTCTGGGAACACAAAATGAGGTCTAGATGAAAACCTTTTCTGTACTGCCCATGGTGTTGAGACAGGAACTGTATGTAATTTATGTGGGATCCCATTCTGTCACAGTAGCAGAGAACATAACAGCTTTGTACCACAGGGAAGAAAACAGCATTTTTAAATGCATCAGTGCCTTCATGAAACACACACTTCAATATCTAGCTGTGATTTATTGGTGCTCCACCATTACCCCTTTCAGTTAGCAATTCACACTGGGAACCTTTAAAAACAGAAAGTATAAACTCCACAGATTTCATGTGAAATAGACCAGTTGAAGGGAAGTGCTACTGAGTCTCCCCTGAGTGTTGACAACTCTTCTACTGTACAGATCTCCATCTCTGCCAGTAATACAGCACTTTCCAGACAGCTTTTCCCATCAGGACAGACTCTTGATATTACCACCAATGCCCTCTGTGGTCCATGTTAATTAAGATAGCTGTTTTTTCCTAGGCCCTTCCCCATGGTTATTCAGCTCTCCTAGAGGAGCAAGTTATCATCTTCCACTTATGCATGTCGTTGGATTGAGCTGAGTTGGAAAACTCTGGTTTTAACAGCTATTCTGTTACATTCAGCACCAGAGGTGCAATAACGATCTAAACTGATTCATTAGAAAACAAATTCAGCATTCAGTGTCCAGCCCATTGTGTTTAAGAAATCCTTGTTCATAACTGCCTGGTCATCAGCTAAGCCCTGGTATGTGCACTCTTCTCACTAGAAGAACCACAAGTACCTGAAAAAGGCACAGTTGCATTGTGTCCCTGCAGAGTGGCAGATACAGCTGGAATATACCTTAAAGAGAGGACAGATGTAGGAGCTACACTTGTGTGTTTTACAGTACAACCCCTGCAGCAAAGTCAACACTCAGGAGTAACAATTCAAGTCACAATATCTAGGTTTCTCAAATTTCTCAAAATTCATCATATGCCCTCTCATGTAGCTGGTCAGTGCAGCAGACAGCAGGAGCACATATTTAGCAGTGGACATGAGACTGCTGAGGAGCTGGCTGCTGAACCAGATGGATGTCTTTCAGCACGGTGGTCCTAGTAGTTACTAGGATCTATCCTGCTAATATTCTTCTGTTTGAAAAATAATGCTATGGCCACTCTTTTGCTCTTTTACTTCACTTTCCAGATGTGTCTCTCAGCAGATCACAGTTTGGGCCAGCAAGGTAATTGATAGGGTTAAAAGGCAAACCACAGTGCTGCACTGAAAATGTGTGGGATGTAGAGTAAGGTGCAAGAGAGGAATGAGGCTCTCATGAGTAGCTGCTGCCTGAAACTGAAATCTCACCCTCCCATAATCTTTTCCCACTCTGTTGGAAGAAGCAGTTGTGGAGCCACACAATCAGCTGGCTCAAAAAGATAATTTGGCTGAAAACTAACCCTTTTTGCATGTTGAGTTTGTATTGGCTGCTGTGACATTTAGAATTCATCACAAATTGATGCCTCAAGTCTTACATTTCATGATGCGTGATTTGCCAGGTCAGCAATATCAGTGACCCATATATGAAATATTAACAGTAACATTTGCTATATACGTAATACAAATCCCACGCTATAAAAATGACATTAAAATAATATTAAGGTTCCACTCAATAGTCATATCCTTTGATGTGACTCATTTGACTTCAGGATCTTTATTTATTTCTTGTTTCAGTGTGAGATCAGATTTAAAACTACATGCTTTTAAAATGTTCCAGTAATTGTTCCAATATGTACATGGTTTATTAATGGATTCAAGCTGCAGAACGATAAATGGAACAATAAAAGAACGAAGTTAGGTATGCTTAAAAGTCTTACAATGTTTAAGAAATAATATATACAAACCACAGAGACTGAATGGTGCATCCCAAGAGATTCACACGAAGCCATCTGCGTCCTGTTACATACAAGCACTGAGAACTGTGACTTGGTTTGTGATGTGAAGAAAACTTGTATTTCTTCTGCAACTGCAGCAGTCCTCATTTTCCAGGCTGATATTAGGGAAAAAAAGACTTACTTTTAGATGTACAAGGATCATATATTATATTCTAAAATGTATGCCAAAAATAAAAGCTTTTTGTATTTTTAAGTGCTATCAAACAATATGCAAGTAATTATTTTGATTCCTACAAGTTACTTTTTATACTGATGAACACTAGATCTACTGAGGATAGATTTATCCTCAGCAGATTTATCCACTTCTCACTTAAAAGAATCAGCTCATATCTAGTGATTTAAGTATTTTCCACAATGTAATGTTATGCAATTTAAAAAATATATATTTACCTGGAAATTCTCCATGAGCAAATGGACATTTAATCCAAGATCCTCGTTTGGTTGTAAACTGAAAGCAGAGAAATTTGTTATGAAAACCAAGTTTTCCATTTCGGTCTGTGGCAAAATATTCGACTAGTGATGATCAGGGCATTCCACAAAGTTTCAGAAGATTAATTCGCAGCTTTTCTGCTTTATATTATCTTCCAACTTTTGACTTAAATTAGATCCCTAATTCTTCAGGTATTCATAATCATGCATATTTTACAGAAATATCTGGTTCCACAGACTTAAAATTATTCCAAAGGAAAGCAATAATATGTCTGTATTAGCCTTGTATTTTCTGAACTAGCATTTTTTTCTCAACTAGAATAGTAAGAGATTCTCCATTAAATGTACTGAATTGATCATTTTATTTTCAAACATTTACTATGAAAAACTTTATATATTAAGTTTAGGACATTCTTCAGAGTTTGCATTGACCAAAACCATTTTTTTGGTCTTCTTAAACAGAAAAAACAAAGGGCACAATCTGACCTGTGTCCTATCTATCATTGCTGTTTCACTTCAAAACAATCACCTTCTAATCTAATGTTTCACTTTTCCTTCACTCTCAGTTCCCATTCATCAGAGCTACAAAACAAAATATTGATCATAAATAATATCAGCAGCTCATTGTTTTAGAGACAGAAGGGCAGTTAAAATGTGTTTTACAAAGAAATCCCTTTACCTTCATGCAAAGTCTTGGGTGAGTATCCACTCGAGAATATTTAACCTGCTGGAAGACACAGCACTCAGCCTTAGCTAGTTTTATTGACTAGTTTCACAAAATCAACTACTGAAACTTTTCATGCTTTGATTACTGAGAAGGCAACTGGTTTGTTTACTTCATAAACATCCCAGAAAGTTAATCACATAAAATTATTAGAAACAACTGCTGCTTTGGATTACTGAATTGTTTGCTTCTTTTTATCTGCAACATGTACCATGTTTTATGGTCAGCGTGACCCATTAGAGTTAAATTAATTGATTGCATGTTGGCTTGTGCAAAATTATGATTAAACAGTCATCTTGTTTCAACCCCTCATTTGCCACTCATGAACAACTCTGCAGAACAATTAAACATACATCCAAAAGTACTCCACCATCAGTTGAGAAATCTTTCAATTTTCCATACCCATATTTCAGAACAGTGAAACGTAAGCTGAATTTTAGAAATCCACTTAAGCAATCCACAAAATGTTGTTTTCTCAATTCACAACTGTTTACCCACCAAGGGCTTCACCACAAAAAGCCTTTTCCTATATAAACAATTGCTACACATATAAGTGATCCTGCTTAAATAAACTGTGTTGCTCAAATGACTGAGCACAATACACAGCCTAACATTTCCTTCCTGTAACTTCTTTTGAGAACATAACAACATTGTCCCAGGAAATAGTTCTGTAGGAATCTACTCAGACCTGGAGACACTGTTGTCATTGACAGAAAAAGCCCCAGCCTCAGTAAGAGGAGTGATGTAGCTTTTGTGCCTTAGTCAGCACATGTGCAAGATATTAGGGTTGTGTGTCCTCGTATAGATTTACAGGACAGCTGGCCCTATCTGAGAAACCTGCAGTAGTTTCCAGCATACTACAGAGATAGTTTTCAGGGTTACAATACAATAAATGGACCAAATTTAATATCATACTTGTCAGAATTAATGAAGAAAAAAGGGAATTCATTCTATCCATGAATGTTGATGATCCTTTTGGGTTCCTTCTAGCTCAGGATACTCTGTGGTTCTATGATTAATATTAATTCAGCCATTAAATGCGATCATAAACACAGAAAAACACTCATACTCCATAATAAAGTTGTGGTCTGTTCTGGTAACAGATTCAACCATTACTAGCCAGACCTCATTATTTTTTTCTTTTTCTCTCCTGCAAACAATGAGTTGTACTTGTTGCCAGCAGATGAATAATCCCACAGGGATCACTCACATCTAAAATTAAATTAATCTGTTTTTTCAAGATCAAAGCTGTGTTGGAACTCATAAATGATGTATCTGAACAATCACTAAAGGCTTGGCCAGGAGTTCCTAATCACAAAAGCATGTAACATTCTTGAGTCAGCTCCACCCTCTTCCCAATAATGTCATCAAAATAATAATAATAATCCAAAAATTTCAAAATTAGTATCTTTTATTTGATTTTATTTGCCTTTTCAGTTGTTACTTTAAGTTTACTGCCTTCTCTCCACAACTATACAAGCCTGAAACTTACTTTTCATGATGAAATTAATTCTAATGAACCTCAAAATTCCAGAGCATTCAGTATAATCAGATTTCAGATTGAACTGTTAAGATGTTCAAGACATAGACATTTGAAAGTCCTTCTCAACTTGAGAAAATAAGTGCTGGAAGAACTAAGGGACACAATATTTCAGCACCCACGATTTCAAGACATTGGACCAGGTTGAGGAAGTCACTTCAGAAATATCTTAATTACAAAACAATTATGCCCTACCAAAGTACTATTATGTCTCCAGAAATATTTAAAGAGATTTAGCTTCACCTAATTTACATTTTCAATGTCTAAATATTAAATATCTAAATCTGATCCAGTCACTATAGACTATTGTGACAGTAAAAAGAAGACACTACCATCAGAGAGAAATCCCTCCAACCTATTATGCCTATATAGAGATAAGAGTTGTCCTCACAATGTGTGTCTGCCTTACTTTAAAGGGAATCTGACATGAATTATAAATAAAAAGCAGATTCTATTTACCCCAAAGAATTTAGCAAACCTTACTAGCTGCCCAGTCATCTTCACATTTTTTTTTCTTTATAATGACTCAGTGACCATTTTGAATAAATCATGTGATTAGTGTGCAAAAACAGACTCTGATTATGAATAGTTTTAAGTATCAGAGGAGAAGAATTTGCAACTGCTCATATTCCAAAGTCCAGTTCTTCACATTATGCCTTTGGTGATGCCTGTCAATCTCCCAGTTTGAATTAATCCACATAGCTCTTACTTTCTCAGGAGAATTTCTGAAAGAGTTTTCTATATCTTCACAATGGTCATTCGACTTGGTGAACCTGCAAAGGTTAACCATGACAGGGACAGGACAGGCTGGCTCCCAAGCAAGGGTTTGTGTCAACGGGTTATAAACAATATTGTCCCATAGCACCTGTGTATCTGTGCACAAAGAGAGAGGGAAAACATTAGTCAAAATATCCAGGCAGGAATCAACAGAGTTATTAAGTCTGGTACCCATACATGTGCTTTAAACCAAAATCTTGGACAATAAAACACTTTTTAGGCCACACTTTTTTCTATTTGCCTGGTAAAACATTTACTTTCATATGTGTGTAAATAATACAATTTCTTTTTCAGCTGTCATCTCAGACCAAATTCTGACATTGCTGGAATATCTGTGTGAATAATTTCCCCTTAAGCATGGAATGCACATATATCATTAACTGTCTCCTTTTTCAAATCCCTGCTCCTTCCATTAAGTTGGGTATTTGACATCTTCAAATTGCACTCTTCAAGCACTCAGCTCATTTCTAAGCTGACCTTTTATTCCTTCTGACCAGTTTGTGTGTCACTTAAGAAAATGTGGGTTTAGTTACTTAATGTTTACATTGGCATAAACTTGGTGAACTCTTTGGTCTGAAAGTAAGTTATTTTATCTACCCACAGTAAAACAAACCAATATAATGATTTCCTTGAAGTTTTGCAATACATGATTTTCACTGTAGATTAATTTAAATTCTGAGATATTACTGGAGCTGCTGAAAGTCACTCCTATAAAGAGTAATCACAGAGTACTTGCCATTTTCAAAGGGGCAAAGTTGTATCCTCCTTGCATCTGGAAGTGCCAGCCAACCCTACAACCAAACAGTGGACATTAGAGGTTGTCAGACACAAATGTTTTTAACATTTCAGGTAGAAGGTGGGAGAAAATTTTTCCACCAAAGATAAGGATCCTATATTTGTTAGAAAGCTTTGGGAGTCATTTTTTAAAAAAAAAAAAGTTTTGCACTATATTTTCATTTTATTGTTCATCACTGGGGGCTTTGAGCTAAGGTGATCCCTTCTAATACCATATTCCTACTATTTCTAAGTTGTATATTTAGTCCAATTTGATTTAGAAAGTTTTCCAGTTTGATTTTTCAATAAGTTTCTTACAGTGGCATTACTTTCTAGGGGTATCAAAACATCCAATAATAAATATAAAATCTCCTGGCCTGGGCAATGCTAAAGGATGCATCTTTAAAATCTGAAGACTAACACCTAGCCCAGTCTTCAAGTATGTATACATAACTGTTGCTATACCCTATTTATTGATTAGATTAAGGTGCAAATGTTTCTGTTATTTGGAGTTCCCATCTGTTTGCTCAGCAATCCTAGTGCAGAATTTTCTGTGTGCACACTAGGGGAATAATATGTTCCTAGTGGCCTCATATTTTCAAAGTAGAATGAAAAAAATCCCTAGGCTTGGAAGAGACTTTGTGGTTCAGTTTGCGTATTTTGTTATGTGATTTTAGATCCCACAATGTACACATCTAAGTGTGACTAAAGTGCCCAAATTACTATCACAGTAGCCATAGGAAGACCTAGCCAGTGCAGGCAGTGGAATCTACAGTGCAGTCCAGCACATCCCAAAAGGGCCATCTACCTGTGGTCAGTTGAGCAACTGACTGCATTAATTAGATCTCCATTGACTTTAAGAGTTTGGGCATCTAATTCATACGTGGATATCTATATTTGGATATCTACATTTAGATATCTTAATCTGCAAGGTAAATTCAACCCCAAAATTCAGTGAAAAAACTAGGTTCACATAGTATCTTTCTATGTTATCAAGACAGTTTTAAATTTCTTTGGGATCTTTTATTCCTTGTGAAAGACATTCCAAAATCTCACTTCTCAGATTATCAGAAAAAACTGTAACAAACTTGAATATATTGATGGAGTTAAGTGTATCCCCCTTCATTCTCATTGCAAGAATGGCTTTTATTTAAAACAGATCTTATTTTTCCTTATAAGGGACCCTTCTGCTCTGTATTTACACAGCAAACATATTTTCTCTTTGCATGTGTGTTACCAGACTAACGGAAACATGGTATTTGAATCTCCTTTGTAAAACAGTCTCTTCATTCCCCAACCACTACAGATTTTTAATGTACATCTTCCTTTTGAATTAATCTTTTTTGAATATGGATACAAGAATTCCTTACAGTATTTCGAAGAAGGCTTTGCCCACACTTTCTTGTTAGCTTGGAATAATCTAACTCACTAGACTTTTGTTCATGTTTACACCATGAAAGCAAGCTGGTTAATCACCTTGTGATCAACGATTTCACCCAGATCTTTTTTCTTCCACTGTTATTTCTAAATGAGGATTTGCATCCTACAGCAAGAATTCTTTTTATTAGAACAAGTGCATGAGCTTGCACTTCATACCTTACACTTCATCGTCCTTCAGTTATGTCACACATGAAGATCTCTAGTCCCTACCAATGACCTGACCCTCTTCCATTTTGATTACACATCCCAACTGTGTTCCAGCAAATCCCGTTACACATTCCTGCATTTTGTGCCCATGTCATTGGTGACAAAAAAGCTATGATGAAAACATTTACATGAGAATGATTCTAAGTGCTGTCCTTAAATAACTCCCTACCAGCACAGGCCCATCCAACAGGAGTTGCTGAGTCAGCCCTGCAGCCAGGTACAGATCTACCACTCAAATCTTCTTGCTCTCAGTTTCCCCAATTCCTGTTTTAATTTCTCATGCAATACTATATCAAATGCTGCTGACATTCAGTCAGTTTAAGTCTTCTGTCTTTTCACTGTTTATAAAACAGTCAAAATAATATTACACAACACATTCTATAAATTATTGTAAATTTTATTGTCTTTTCTTATGATTGCCTGGTTTTAATTAGAATTACCTAAAAAATCCTTACATTTATGTAATCCTAAGGTCAAAAAAACCCTTAGTCAAAAACTTGGGTCTAGAACCTCTTTCTTCAGGTTTTTCCTCCTTTCTTAGCACAAATGCCTGATAAAATTTCTTTAATCAGAAACACAAATATATACCAAATTCCAGACTGTATTACCTCAATGCAAAGACAAGGGAGTAGCTGAGAATATTTCAGAGAAACAGATTTAAAAGATTCCTTTCCTTTTATCTGAAACGAAAAAGATGGTCATAAATCCAGGACAGTAAATGACTTTTACGAAAGCTAAATGATAGATATGGATATAGATGATATTAGATAGACACAGACAGATGATATAGATATGGATATAGATGATATATAGATATAGATGATATAGGTGATATAGATGATACAGATATAGACATACGTAGCATTTCCTACAATTATAATCTTAATGAGCATTGCCACCTGCAAGGCACCCCCCACCAGTTCCCCAAATCACCGTGAGTTTAACTCACCACAGCAAATGCCCCAACATCTTCACAGGTAAACCATTTGTGGCAAAGGCGAACGTAATAATCTTGATCTCGGGGAAAGTTGGATACATTCACTGTTACAATTTTCCTTGCCCTGTCTAAATCATAATCTAACTTCCCAGCTGAAAAAAAAATCAAGCATGAAATTATTACATCTATTTCTTTATAACTTTCTTATTTCTATTTTATCTCTTTATAAAAGATACAGAATATATTTCATAACTTGATGGAGATGAAACTCAACATCTATAGATTCTTACCTAGAATGTTTGAAATTATTATTACTTTTATAGTTCTCATGTTCTTTTTTTGAGATATCATTTTTCATTCAACATTATTTAGCTTAGCACATGTAATATGTAATGTAAGTACTTGTAATGTAAGCTCTAAGTTGCACAGAAGATCAGCTCACCTGAACAAGCTGGAATATATTTTCCCACATCACTGTTTCTGCAATCTGCAAAGCAGAAGGCACAGTTTGTCTCAGTGCTGATTTATTCATATAACTCTGTAAACAAACTACCAAATGATCCAATCGATTTCCAACAGGAAACCTCTCTCATTCCTCTTTTTAAAGGCAGATTTACATACACTTTTAGATAAGTGGCAAAAAAAGAAGTACTGTTCCCACACACAGAGATTATTTCACAATATGCCTTGAAGAACTATCTCCCCAGTCTGGGGTTTCTACTGGGAAACCTCATCAGCAGTTAAGGCTGCAGCTGAGGATATAGCACCACACTTCTTTACCTAGAACCTAAAAATAATTTGAGTAATAATATTAATTTTGGTTACTTTTTCCTCAAAAAACAGCTCCTGTTGTTTACCAGGCTCGTTTCTCTGTTATCAATAACTCTGTACTTTAGCTATTCTGACTCCAGCCTTAGAAAGAATCACCCTAGCACCTAGGGAGCTTACCAGAATTAGAAGCCAGGCAACACTTTGAGAATATCTGGTATTTTTATCTCTAAAACTTAACTCTTAAGAACATTAAAACAATTTTTCATGTGTTGCTTTCACCCCTCCTTGCATAACACAGTATTATGAGCAGCACTTTACACTAATTTCCCCACTGAGTTCTTTTCCACCAAGAAATATTTCCTATTTTCATTTGTTCGCTCACCCTGGTAATGTGTCTTAAAACTAGGGTTTCTAAAACCTTTTTTCCTCTCCTCTTTGTTCACAAAGTATTTATGTACTTATAAGATTTATAAGAAAATTTAGGGCTTTTTAAACACAAAAAGGCCTTTCTTGTACCAAAGTGTCAGACCATATAGCAGGGATGACACTGTATCAAGGGACAAGGGCCCCAACCACCTGTCCATGGGCTCTGGAGATGGGAAGGCAGGACAATCCCAAGCACGGGATTGAAGCACGAGTCTCATTTATGGCTTTTTCTTTCCCTGGATGCACTGTATCTTGGCTGGACCACGGTGTTGAATCTATTTTGCATGCACAAAATTTTGTATGGTGCTGAATTTATTTTTGTATGCGCATGGCGTAATTTGTAAAAAACTTGTAAGCACATCACCCCAAAAACATGGAAAAATGCTACCTAATCTTTTCCAGTTACATATAAACAGGCTATAGAACAGCTAGTTAATGAAAGTAAAAATAAACTTCTATAGAGTTTCTGATTAAGCTTTCCTCAGCTTCTGAAGCCACCCCTGGGCCACTCATGCAGAGCGGCTCCATCTGAGGCACAGAGAGCAGGCAGGGCTGAACCTGCAGGCAGAGAAAGAGCACATGCCAATCCCAAGAAGGGTAACTGGGACAAATACATAGCATAAATTCAGTTTTCTACATATTTTTAGATATAAACTCTAGGGTTTATAGCAAGTTGAGACCTTTACTTGCTAACAAAAAAGCCCACTGAAACATAAACTAAGACTGGTCCTGGCATATGTGATCTACCATCAGTTAGGTCAGCATGTCCCAGAATCTGATTTGGATGTGCTTTTGCCTTTGAGAGGGTTTTTTGTTTCGTTTCTTTGTTTTTGTTTTTGTTTTGTATTTTTTTTTTTAAATTTTACAAGATATTTCTTGAAAAGCATCTGATTTAAGATGTTTTCCTACCTTCAACATAGTACTGCTGACTCAGCTTGACTTCACAGTAATGTGGTACAGTTTTCATGGTCACATAGATGTGTTGTGCTACATTGACTTCAATGCAATTGAATTGTACCTGTACCTGTGTAAAACATTTATAAAATTGAGTTCACACACAACTTCCAGATACAGAAGAACCTTTGGTTAAGATATTTAAGAAAGAAATATTCTTTATTCAGGTATATTTTCATTTAAAGCAGCATTAAAGCAGTCAGTAAGGTAGCATTAGGAATGTAAAAGTAATAGATGCAACTCAATAAAATAATTTCAAAGAGGATCATTATTTCAAATCCAGGATGTTGCTATCACCTTCAGTTTTAGAAATCCAAATATCTACAAGATATCAAATAATCCTAAAAGCATAAAAACATCAAAACCCGCACTCTATAGGCATTTTACAAGCACAAACACTTGCAGAATGGAAAAAAAAGTCTGTTTAAATATTTAATGGCAACTTCAGAAAATTTATTAATTATGATAACAGTTTATGAGACAGAAAGTAATTTAAGAAACAGAAGTTAAGGTCCAATTATAACAGGTCATTCCCTCACTGCTATCAGTTAAGTCCTAAATTCCATGTAGGTTTTCATGTTGGATACTCTCCTATTTGGTAAAAGGCATTTGGAGGGTAAAAAATGTCCTATGTCACATTTCAGTCACTGAACTGAAACTAGGAAAATTTCATTAAATATGTTTTGATTCTTGCGTTTAAAGTTGCCTTACTCTGAAAGCTACTGGTTACTGACTGGTGGCCCTGCATCGCCCATAGGGATGGATGTTCCATCATCAAGTGACACCAAATGCAAACTGCAATTGCAGTGTGGGAGAACTTTTTTCCACATGTGCAACCAGTGTAAAGTACAAAGCACATGAAGCAACACAGTGTATAGGATTAGTAACCATTATCCACCAGTAACTGCAAAAACTCATGCCTTTCAAACAACTGGGCAAGGGTGGGTTTTTTTTTTTTCCCCAGTTGCGCATTTTAATAACAAATACTTCTCGTTAACAAATACTGCCCCTTACAAGGACTTAGGACAGATGAGCACAAGTGCTTAGGCAACTGTCTGTCTTCTTGAGTGTAAACTCCACTGACATGGTTTGAAGTAATATGCACTTAAAATCTTTCTAGCATTGTTCTTCCTAGACACTGGAGTCAGAAAAGCTTCCACACAACTTAGAGGCCACAAAAAGAAAGCTAGCAAAACTGATATGAAAATTAGGCTCTGCAGAGACAGGTTCCCTTGTCAAAAGACAAGTGGAATACCTACAAAAATGGTGGAAAATTGAATTTATAAGCTGTAAAAGTGCATTTTGTTGTGGAGTTTCATTTGGCTGTCCTGAAGCATATGTTGAATTGTAGCTTTCCACAAAGTCAGTATGAAGAAAGTAAGAGAGATACAAAAGATATTTTTTCCAAAGGCTTGTGAACATTTAAATTAAAAATTACTGCCCCACAAAAAGGAGTTTACCTTCTTTCCATTAATCATCTTGCCATTTTTCCTAGTGAATCTCACATTTATGCACTGAGACTGCTGTGTGTCCAGTGAAAGAGAACATATTTCCAGCCCACGGACATTCTCTGAAATTAGTCGGGAACAGATTGCAAAAAAATAATTTAAGCATCTTTAAGAAGAATAAAAATGTAATGCTTTCCTTCTTAGTGAAAGGCACATGTATTTTATCTCTGCTAAAAAAAAGGGACATTATATGCAACTCACACATGGGAATAGGAGCAAGGATTTAATACAGATTGCTATAAATTAAGCTTTAAAAGCAAATTTAAAAAATAAACCTATTAACTCTGAGTGAAGCAAGTAGGAAATATCTAAATGGTAACATATGAAGCACACGAATGGCAAGATTTTAGTAAAAATAGACTATGCACAGCAAGTTCATGTACTTTCATTTTATTTTAGTGCAGAACTGTAACTTCAGATGAATAAAGTGTTTCTCCTTCTGTAGGGGCAGTCGCGCATGTCCAGATTATCAGAGCAGACAGAATTAGTGTGTGTTCCTGCATGGATGTCAGAGCAAGAAAGAAAAGGGCAGCTGTGTGCTTGGGGCATTGGCAGAGGACAAGTTATACGTGTTATGTTGGAAGGCAGAATTCATCACCTCAGTTCTCATTCACTTGAGAAGGGTCACAAGTTCGTCCTGTTTTGTAGTAAAATGCTTTCACAAAACTTTTTCTGATAACATTACACGAAAACAGCTTGGTCCCAAATATTACAATATGGAACAAATTTTGGCTGAATGGCCATAAACAAAAAGTGAACACAAGGGCTCAGTAGAAAAGCTGGTTCCTACCATCCAGACTCAGTGTTCCTTTAATGTTTAAATGAAGAGAGCATGGGCTTCCTTGGACACATTTCATCACTGTTGAGATCTTCATGCTTTTCAGTACCACAGAAGATAAAGATGCAGGAGCATCATGGCAGAAGCTGTTAAAAATGCCACCTGCAAGTGCAAACACAAGGACAGAGAAAACACATTGCACACAGGATGTCTGGGGGAGAGCAAGCACTACAATTCAGGGAAAGTTTCAGGTCTCCTGAAATCAGTGAGAAAGACACCACTGACCAGCAAAGTCAGTACTTTGCCCAAGACTTTCATACGGCTTCACTATGGCTTCACATGCAATGTAGGGGGTTGGAATAAATTTCTAGGCTTAGGAAATTGTTAACCCATAGGAGGAAGCAATCACACTTCTAACAACTAAGGTTAGCAGAACACATCTAGACTAATACTGTTTTTAATTAATTAGAAATGCTAGATCACGGGTAAACTAACAGTTTATATAACCTTTTTTCAAAACCTGTATATTGTGAGCGCTGTCATAACAGTACTTTAATTTTAGGACTTTCTGGTGGTCTCAATTGCTGCTAAAATTTCACTTTCACACAAGAGGGCACTATTGCATTCTTAGTCATTGAAGAGTACCTTACACCTACAGGCTTTCCTTCTGCTTTAGACCAGAACAAGAGCAGAATAAATATTATCCAGGCCTTCTTCAAGGCACAGAACACAGTAACCAGTAGGCATGGAACACACCCACTACGTCTTCTTCTATTTCCCTGAGTAAATTTAGTCATTCCAAAGCCTTAGGGAGTGGGTTTACAGAGCTAAAACTGTAGACTAGTATAAAAGAAAAGAATAGTCTTAAGACTCCAAACCTCATCAGTTAGCATATTTCATCTCTTCCTACTTCTCAGTCTGCCCTACACAGAAATAGGTTATTTATTTATTTATTTATTTATTTATGAATTTATATGGGTACAGTGGATTTAATCACCGATGCATTCCTTGGGCTTCTCTACTCCACATCCATTGTTTGTAGTCCCAAAAACTAGTAATTCAAGAAACTATCAGAACAAATAGCCAGAGAATTAGGTTTTGTCTCTTGGCTTTGTAGTATACAATGTAGCACAGCTCTTTTTAGCTGTAACTATATAATTACTATTTATTTGAAATATTTCTTAGCCTTCTCCCTTCCATACATAGCATGAAAGTTAAAAACCACCCAAGTGAAAAACAGTGTTTTATTGACCATTGTCCTTCGCCTGGTGAGAGGCTAGAAGAAAAAAAAAAATATTCATATAATTCAGCTGTTCAAAATGCTCCAAGATGGAATCCCACAAGAACAGCAGAGTATGAAACAGCAGTGCCACAATACTGTGCTTGCCATAAAATTCAGGATAGCACTCTTAATGGAATCATCAGGAAAGGGTGCATCCCTCAATGTCAAGCCAAGAGCTGTTGGAAGTGTGGATGCTCATTGACTCACATGGAAGACACATCCACAGTTGTCACAGAGGAAAGGTAGAGTGTGGAGAAGGAGGAAAGACAAAGCTTATCTTAGTTATCCTTCTAACCCTTCCAGTGAACAAAAGTGCTCTAAATTCAAAGACTGAAAGTGTATTGACCTGAACAGCTCTTCTTCCTGTCTTATGAGATCATAATTTTCCCAGTGTCCAGTTGCAGCTGAAGCCCATTACCAAAGATCAGATACTGATACCACAGGATGTGAAGACAGGCTGACATAAATATAGCACCTTTGATTAAATCTGATAGGCCTTAAGTGCCCTCACACCTGATATCAGGAGAAAGAAGTGCTGTGTGATATATTTCACATACATACAGCCACAGGAGACAAACACTTTACATCTGAATCTCCACTCCTTTAACCTGGTTGTGTGTCATTGAGCATATTTTGGAGGCAACAGGATAGGCTGATATGAACCAAGTGGGAAACCAAGGACACCTTACCTCAACTGGCAGTAGTCAGAATTATCCCAAGAAATACTGGCAACTAGAGAAGACAATTTATGCAAACCAATGAAGAAATATAGATCACTCAAAATATACACATAAGGCTTTAAGAGCAGTTGGAGTACGTTGACTTTTGAAGAATTTATAAACATTTCCACAGAGATGAGACAGCCCTCGGAACTACATTGCACAGCAGCTGGATGTGAACACTGTATTCCATGTTCCAAGAATGGGTGGTGTAATAATCCTGAACGTATCTCAGGATGGAAATGTATTGTACAACACTCAATTAATCCACCCACAACTACCTGGGAGTTGATCATATTGCAGAACTACTTGATAACTATTACCAATAATATGATAAGTGGTGATTAGTTTGAGCTCTGTCTCTTTGCTCAAAAAGATATTTTCCTGACTGCATCATGAGATGCAGTTGTGGATACCCAATGGTATCTGGAAGTAACTGTTTCTGCTTAAGTTTTGGTTATTGGTGTAAATTTCTTGATCCAGGCTTACAACCTCACCCATTCCCATGTCTGAATAGTAATTATTTAAGGGGAGGGCAGTGTATGTAGACATATATATGTAGATAGATAGATAGATAGATAGATAGATACATACAT
>VZSR01001299.1:0-91081 GCA_013398615.1 Brachypodius melanocephalos | reverse complement strand
TTTTTTTTTTTTTTTTTTTTTTTTTTTTTTTTTTTTTGGAGTGGGGGGAAATTGTCATGACTTAGTTAATTTTCTCCTTAGCTATTACAGGCTGAAGTATGATATCATCAGATGTCACAGGGGTGGAACTATCTCATGAGAATTCTAAGTCAACCTGGGTGCATTACTGACACTGGGTCAGCATCAGACAGGTGCACAAGCACTCTGCTGTCCTGTCAGCAGAGACACTTTCTCCTTGACCACAGTTTCTACTTTCAAACTGAGAACAAACATGTAATGAACTGAATAAAATGAAATTATGCTTCCACTTTGGATTTTTTCCCTCCACTTTGGATTTTTCCCATTAATTTTATGATACATTTTGAGAATTGCAAAACATACTGCAAAACTCATTAATAATAATTTAAATGGATCATATCATGCATGAGGATACTAGCATTGGATTACAGTAAATACATGATACAAGGACAACCTGACAGAAAATAATTTTCATTGTATAAATCATCACAGTATGAGACTCATTTCTGACTAATTCTTCAGTAAACTCCTACTTTATCATCTTTTAATCCCCCCTTAAGATATTTTCTTCTGGAACACACCCCATTTTCCTTTTCACACACATAGTTTTATCTATACCCCAGAAGACATAAAGATACCTCTTGCTACACAAACCATCTGTTGAGTAAATCTTACCTAAATTTTGTGTTTATGAATAATAGCTGTAATTAGCCCTACATGAGAGAGGGATTGTTGCTTTAATAAAAGGTTCCTTAATTATGGGCGCATATAAGCCCAGGCATAAAGAAACCAAGGCATTTTATTCAGCATATAGACATTTCCTTGTACTTTTGCCATCAGCTCAACCACATCAGATAATTTTTTTAAATCTGATGATACAGCAATTAACTTAGAACTGTCACGACAGCAAATTGCACCATATGTACAGTTGGATAATAGAAACCAGAGCTGAGCAATGAATAAGCAATAGAAATGAATAGATGGATAATTTGAAGCCTCAGGTTAGAAGATGAAACTGGAGAAGATCATGGGGAAAAAAAAAAGGCATAGAAAACCTATTAAAAAGACTGGGACAACACCCAATAGAAAATCCTAACTGTTTTTTTATCTGATATGTCTTCCCTACAAGTATTGTAAGAATCTGAACTACTTAAGGATACTAACAGTGCTAAATCTGTGAGCATCCCTAAAGCCTACTAGAATTGCTTCACTGGCACATCATTCCATGAGGATAAATTACAGTAGTATTTCAAACCTATTTGCATATGATTTACCACAGTATCTGCTGCATCTGTTCATTGGGGTGATTCAACAAAATTCATCAACAAAGTAGGTATGCTTTCCTACAATAACCACATGGAGTACTTCAGTTAATAAGTACCAAAATTCACTACTTGAAAGTACTTACAGCAATTATGAAATTGATTAAATTTTAGATTGACAGCCTTTCTTTCACAATAGATTGAATTCACAGTAAATTAAAATGGTTTCATGGTTGTGTGTTCAGAAAACATTTCAGACTTTCAAGGCTATTGAACAACATGATGATATACTGTGCCAAATACATTTTCTAAAAAATGTAATTTTTTAAAATCATGGATACTTTGATATCAATGTATGGATATATTACAGTGAATTTCAAATACTAGTTCTTATGTGCTACCTAACAGTCTAGAAGAGCAGGAGGAAGAGGGCAGAGTCAAAGCCACGTTGCCAAATACTACTGAGGTGGTGGTTGCAAATTTTAGGAAGTATCTTTTTGTTGCAGCTAAAAGAAATTACTACTGCAAAGCTCCTCTACTATAGAGTTAAGGTCTTTTATGGTAATTTTACCTCAAATAACAAATAATTTTAAAAAATAATATAGAAAAGGAAGTATGCAAAGGACTATACACCCACTGTTGCACAAGTGTATTAGGATGAAGCAAAAAAATCCTTTTTCATCACCCCTGTAAGGCTGAGTCATCCTACACATTACTTGTGTTAAAGATAGCTTTTTTTCAGACAGCACCAAAAAACCTACAACCACCTTCATGTATATCATCTTCAAAGATATGGATCTTTAATTTACAACCCCTTCAGAGTCCTTCCAGTTAAGAGTGAAACACCTAGCTTATCTGATGTGCATCACCTGCATGTCCCTGCATCAGGGGTTGGACCAGATGACTCCCAGAGGTCCCTTCCAACCTCATGCAGGCTGTGTCTGTGAGCTGAGCAGCTCTGGCAGTCAACAGAGAGTGACAGCCCCTCTTGCCTCTCTCCCAGCACATAAACCCCCTTGTTCTAAAAAGGATGGAATGAATCACCACCTCGCAATACCTGTGAGTCTCCATTATCTAGATCTGCTTTTGTGTAATACCCAGCACAGATTTTAACTCATAACAAATAGAATTATGGGTGTTCTTCTCTTTGAGAACAGGCTGAAAAGTTTGATTTTCTCAGCCTGTGCTGCTCAAGGACATAAAGGCATGCTTCAACTAGCAGAGCAAGGGTCAAAACCCTTGTTTCTTCTTCTACTTTCCACATAGTTTGTGCAACTACCAGCTCAGCTGCCTAATCTTAACAAGATTCATTCATAGCCCTTGAATCAGCCACCAAAGTTTCACTCTGCTGACCGGCAGAAGCCTAGAGATATTTTCTGGTGAGACCTTCAACTGCATCTCTTCCATACACATATTCTTTCTCTCCATCTCAACACAACCCCAGAAATGCCATGTATTCTGAGTAAGGACTCATGCCAGCTGACATTCAGCTCATGCCCCATCTCACACACTTGAGCTCAGCGTGGCATCTTCTCCCTGTCTGTGTACTCGTGCCATGTGGATTCAGGAAAGGCACTGTGGAGACCACCTCAGAGCTGAGCCTCCAGCTAGAACAGTCCTCTCAGAGGGGACTGTGACTGTCCTCTCAGGCAGGACTGTGACTGTCCTCTCAGGGGGGATTATGACTGTCCTCTCAGGGGGGGCTGTTTGCCAGGGAGCTGCCTCATATTTCCCTGCATAGAATGTGTGCACTGGAGGAGTGACTGATGGAGGCTTCAGAGTTCAGATAATTCAACCCCCTGTATTATCACTATAGGTAATATCACTAATGAGTAGAAGCAATAAAAATAGGTAAAATTACTTAGTAAACTCTTTCCTTCACTATGGTAAGGAAAATTATAAAGAAATTGTCATCATTAACCTAATATTTATCAAAACCTACCAATTTCCAATGCTTTTTATGAAAGAACATACCCTGTCATGACAGTGATAGGATGTCACTGGGAGAGTGGATTTAATATCTTTAACAAATTGTCTTTAAAAACAAACACAGTAAAAATGTGAATGATGTATACTCACCTGAAGGTTTGCTTTTACAGTGAATGCCCTGCAAACAGAAGCAAAATATTTTTAAAAAATTTTAAAGTATTTTCATAATAAAAATAAATAAATATTGCTCGATCATTGTATACAAGTAAACATACCTTAAACAGGTAAACATATTCATAGTCCACAACAGAAATAATTTTCAAGATTAAAATAAAAAATTTTCTAACACAGCAAAAAAGCACATCAGTGCTGCATACGACAGCCTGATATATATGGGGACACAAGATCAGCATTATCCTCATTTTCATGTATTTCTGCTGAGGTGCGAAACCAGGGTCTCCGATAAGTGAGGGTCGGCACAGAGCAATACAGATAAGAGCAGTGTGGTTAATGCTGTATTCTCCGTTTATTGAAACAAAGCGTCTGGTTATATAGACATTCAGATAGTTTACAGTTAAAGGTCTTTTCTAATTGGAACACAGTGTGAAAGGAATGATAACAATTTCAGCCTTAAGGAATCCCCGGTGCAGTTACTATAATTAGCCTATCTAATACTTAACCATACCTTAATTAAAATTCTTGCTGCTCCACAGGCCTGATAACTGGTACACAGACCCAAATGTGAGGCCTAAATACAAGGCCTAGCTTGGGATAGCTCAGATCTCATGCCCACATTTCCTACAGAGGTGTGTAATTGTTCTAACAAGTATAAGAGTTCCATCAAATAAAGACTTAATTTTATCAGGTACTGCCATTCCTACTGACCAAGAGTTTATGTATTACTTCATTACTTCTGCAATGGATTTGTTCACACCAGGGCAAAGAAACCCAATGATTTTATAATGGAAGATATCTAGAACACTTCTGAATATTATATGACTTTTATAAGATCCCAGTGGAAGGGAAGCATTATGGCAACTGCAAATGAAGTCTAGAAATAAGACTTTTTATTTCTGACTTCTGGCTTAGAAGACAGAAAATTAAATTACTGAGCCACAGTACTTATTGTGTTCAAGGGAAAGTGTCTTTGTAAGAGGCAAAGGGAACCTGGCACTGAGATTTTAACAAGCTTCCAGCTATCTTTCAGACAGACTACATCCATTTTCCAAGTAAAATAAACATTTAACCACACACTAAAATTTTGTAGAGTACAGAAATAACAAATCTTACTTTGACTGCTATGCATGACATTCTAAAGAAAGGCTATTCCTTAGCCAGCAAATACTGTTTACTGCTGTTCTGGCATTCAAGTTTCTGGCATAGCCCTTATACCAGTATTCTTTTGCATACAGAATATATGTTCCCATTTTCTTTCCTTTAAAAGCAGTGTCCTGTTGACAGAGATACTTTTATCACACCCACAAAAGTAGCAGGCACCGCCTTGTCTCCTCTGTTCTCAAAAGGGGTGGCAGCTCTCAGTACTTTTAAAACGTTTTAGGATCTTGTCAACAAGCCAACAATCTGTGAGTTTTAGAGCCAGTAAAAGGCTTGTGGTGGACATTTAGAAGTTCTTGAATTGAAACACAGAGGCTACAGGCTGGGCATGCACTAGCACATCATAAAATAACTATTGCTTCGTTTCGAGGAGGCTTTCATCCACAGGGAATCCTGTGCTCCTCAGAAACAAAACTGTGGAGCAAAACCATATTATTGCTACAGGTGAGAAATGGCAGCATGTCCACTCCCCTGTGGCAGCTGCCTGGGGTACCTGAAAAGTCCTGTCCTTATTTAGCTTTTCATTTGAGCTAAATAAGCTCCTTCTTAAAAGAGGCCTTTAGAAAACCAGTGACCACTGTCTAACCTGTTTCAGTTCCCATTCTTCTGTCTTTTTGGCAATTCTATTGTATAACAATCACTTTTGGACATAAGTTGTCATCTTTTACTATTGGCAATTTGTTACTATGACTCAAAAAAAGTGCAAGTGCAGAAAAGGTGGTATTTAAAACCATAGTTTATAATAAGACAGATGTGGTCATTAACTGTCATAGATTAGAAAAATTATTTGTGACATTGTTAAAGATATTGTTTTGGCTGCTTCTACAACATAATACATTGACACTGAAATTAGGGCCTGTTGCAACCAGACAAGGGGTATTGGTTTTGAATTAGAAGCGAGTAGATTTAGATCAGATGCAAGTAAGAAAATGTTTTACAGTGAAAGTGGTGGGAATATTC
Organism: Brachypodius melanocephalos; assembly: GCA_013398615.1. Lineage (NCBI taxonomy): Eukaryota > Metazoa > Chordata > Aves > Passeriformes > Pycnonotidae > Brachypodius > Brachypodius melanocephalos. The sequence continues at coordinate 85,577 of VZSR01001299.1, read as the reverse complement.
AAGGCCAGGTTGGATGGGGCTCTGAGCACCCTGATCCACCTGGAGCTATCCCTGTTCACTGCAGGGGACTAGATGAGCTTTAAAGTTCCCTTCCAGCGCAAACCATTTTATGATTCTATAAAGTATACCAAACTTCTTTACATAACTGTTCTAAAACTGGGATACTTCTATTCCAATGGTTTTATAATTTCCTCAAATCCCCATGAAAAACTGAAAAACGGTAACCTATAAGACCTAATTTCTGCTGTATCATAGAAATACTTTTTATTTATTAATTACTCCTGTCCCCTTCCCCACAAAATAAGCTTCATTGGTAGATTGGTGATGTTCCCACTGCATAGTAATCAATAAAAAAAAGATTATAGTTTTCTGAATTATTCTGTGTGACACTTAGCCAATAGAAGTGGAACATGCAAGCTCATATAAAATTACTGGACTTTTAACTGCTGTTGCAGTTTGTCCTAATTTTGAATTATTTCTTATTAAATCCTGCAGAAGTGTGCTGCAAGAAAACTTGAATTGAGTCACTTTACTTGAGGTTCTCTATGGCCCTAGGAAGAGGAATAGCCAAATATACAAAATGACTGGAAAAAATCAAGTGAGTGAGTTAGGGAGCTCACTTCTTTGTTGAGAAAACCTATCTGCTGGATCAACTTCTCATTACTTACTGGAAGAAATTAATCTCTCATGAGGCTGATCATTCATCAAATTACTTCCGTATTTTTAACTTCCCATTTTGCAGCCAGACTGTTGAAAGTATTTTTGTTAGGTGGCTTGACAGAGTTCCCAATTGCCAGTCAAAATTTCTTAGAACAGCATCTTTAACTTCTCTAACCATTCTTTCTGGTTACAACCTTAGTGCAAAAAAATACATTAAAAAAATCCAGACCACACTGAATGAAACAACAACAACAACAGAAGTCAGTGGATTCAGCCTTTCTATTAGAGAAGGTCATCCCCTGTTATGACACTTGAAAAATGAAAACTGAATGTAAAATAATTAAATATTGCCGAGGGAAAACGAAAGCACCCCTTCTGTGGGCTATGGCATGATAAAGAAATCCTTTTATATCTTTTAGTCTATCCTAATTAATTATCAGTTTTTCACTATTGCATAGAGAAATCCTGTCATCTGAACTCTTACATTTATATTTTTGTCTTTTCCACAGCAAACAAAGAAATATCCTTTTGTGACTTTTGTTCTAGTAGGGAGATGTTTTGTCATTCTTGGGCACTTGGTTGTGTTCTGGGTGAGGAGCTGTTGGGAACATTTACATAAATAATCAAATATTTGTACAGACACTTGCCAGTTACAGCAACATTTGGTCCCAGCAAGATTTCTTATTTTTTTAAGTGTTTCTTTTTATTGTACAATACCAAGTGGGTGGGGGTGGTATTTTCTTTTACAATCATTTGGCCAAACAGTCCAAAGAGACCATTTGTCTGAAAGAATAACTCAAATGAATTAACCAAGTTCCTCTCCCACTTTCTATGTCTTTTTTTTTATTTATTTGTTTTCAGGAATTTTCAGTGATGAGTGCAATAGAAAAACATAACACACTAAAACCCAAATGGAAATTTTCTTCCCCTTTCACAAATGCCAAGGGCATCTTTTATGCAAAAATAAGATCCTGAACATGATAGTACATTTTACTCCTATACAGGGAGAATCTTTGATTCATATCTTTTTTTGGCAAAGAGCCTAAGCAAAATATACTTACATAATGCACAAACAGTTAGGGATTTTCCTATTTCTCTGGGGTTTTCCCCATTTGTGGTATTACTCAACTGTAGCTAGAGGTTATCTGAACAGACACCACCAGCATGCAGCATTCTGAATAGAAGATGTGGTGCCAACTTTCTAGCTAGCACAGCAACTCCTCCTCAATCTAAGACAATTGTAATATCCCATTGTTCTAACAACTGTACAGAAGAGCGTGAGATCAGCAGAGGAAGACTTGGATTAGGGGGCACAAGAGAGTGTTTTCATGAATTAAAATTGCCAAGAAAAAGAATCAAAGATCAAATCTGCTTCCCATTTCCTCTCATATCTTCAGGCACTAAATCAAGTGCAGAATTGTGGAAATTCTTCCCTGGATGTTCTGTCATGCTGGAAAGAGTCTGAGGAAGATTTGGGTTCACAGTCTACCTGTTAGTTCAGATGCACCTCATGCATAGGAGGTGGCAACTCTTCCACAACTCTGTAAGGAATAGTAAAAAGCCTGAAAATGCCTTAAAATGTATTCTTTAGTTAGGACCAAGTTGTCAGATATTTAACATTCATTCATTAAGATACCTACATTGGTCAGTGGAGGTAGAATGAAGAGTTTTCCCCTTTTTTCAGTAATGCTCACTGGCAAAGCTATTAGCTATATTTCTATTTTAGGTTCAGTTGTCAGAGAAGGTAGAGAGAAAGGAACATGACCATATTCTGATGTTTCACTCTATTCCACCAATTTCTATTCTTTAACCACCATTAAAAGCAAGCATGGGATTCTACACACTTTTACAACACAAGGAAAGGGTGGGTTTGCAATAATTGATGTTCAAATTGTAGCCAAAAGGCCAATAAAAATGATTAATCTGAGTATGTTCTTTTTCTACATTTAATTGAGAGGAGATGCTCAGCAAAAATCCGTCTTCTTCTGCACACAAATAGAAAGGATGTCCCAGATCACTGGGTATAGTCCTCTAATAACCACAGGTACCATATAAGCTAATCCCTTTCAAAAACTGATGAAACATCATTTTGAAATCAGTCAGGCTTTGTGCACTGCTGTGAGAGCCAAGGCTGTTCCAGAAGACCTGTTGTCTACCAGCACCAAATCTTTTAATTTCTTACATGAAAACAACAATGGTTAGCTTCTACTGACTTCTGATTGTGCTCATTATCTTTTCACTTAAATAGATGCTTTCCAACCTGGAATTTAATTTTCATTTATCTGCAACCAGTAATACACCTTTTCTTAGCTTTTTTGTGAGACTGTAAAAGCCAAACTCTTTTACTCCTCTCTAATAAACCAGATGTTCCTTCTTACCATCACCCTTCTTAGCAGCTTCTTCTACTTTAATGTATCTGTCCAAATGGAGTGACCAGAACTATCCATAGCTGTGAAAACATTGGGGTTCATTTCGTGCCTTGTAAAGTCATATTAATCTTCGTCTCACTTGGGAACACCACAACCAGGCCATATCCTCCACCACAGAGGGGGAGCTACATACCCCAGTCTGTGTAAACAGCAGCACCTTTCCTTTCTTCAGCTCTTCACCCATTCAGTTCACAGAGGGAGCAGCCCACACATGCTGATCCATCAGAGTCCTCAATGATTTCTCATGGCCTCTAGTAGAAAACTTGATATGCAATGTGATCTCAATCACCTCCACAAGGAAAAGTTCTTTGAGCAGTGGACAGCCACAGCCGAAGTTATATGCATCTCCATCATTTAAGAACTTTGGATGGAAACAGAGAGGATTCAGAGCTCTCTCTAGATCAAAAGCTCCACAGACCATCAACAAATCACTGTAATTCCTTTCACAGAGACATTTAGCCCCAGAAACTATCTAGGGTTAACTTCATGGAGGGAATCAACTGAGTACGTTTTAACCTTTTCCAGAGCTATTTTCATAGGTAAAGGCCATAATGCCTTTGCAATTTACACATCATTGATGCTGGTGGGGCTGGAACCTCACAGAATTTTTCTCATTATGTTCTTAGAAAGCTCACTGCTATATTTATCTCACCAAATGTAAAGAAACAGAATTCTTTACAGTAAAAATAGCACAGTGATAACACAATATCCCACTGAAAGAAGATTTACCTATATCATGGTCAAGCATTTATATAAAAACACTTCTTATTGGAAGTGGGTGAAAAGCAAAAATAATAGACCTCCAAAACACACTTGGCAAGTAAATAAAATTGTGGTTATATTTACCAAGAACCAGAGAAATTGCAATGATTAACATAATTAATATGAAAATTTAGAACTGTTAAAAATTCATAGTTAGTACTGCTGATACAGTGCCCTCAAAAGACCTTTTCTCTAAAGGAGCCTCTGTATTTGTTTTGATATCACATGTAATTATTCTCATTGCCAAGGTAAATTATTTTACTAATGACAGTTTTCAATTTTTGGCAAACCACGAGGTTGTTCTTCAGCTTTTACTGACAATGTGGTGATATGATACATGTAAGCAGCATGCAGTGGGATTAGCTAAGCAGTCATAAATGGAAACATTCGGACTGTTATCCATGCAGAAAAGAAATAGGCACCCAAAATTATGGCAAAGCATTATTTTGGACTACTTTAAACTGCAAAAACACCTGGATGCTGCTGGATTGTTTTACAGAATGCTAAAAACATAACATCTGAGTCATGTCTACACATTATCCAGCTCCAGATCTTTTCCCTGTGTGTTCCAAGCAGAATAAAAAACATCCGATCGCATTAGTGCAGTGCTGAATCTGAAAGAATAATTGCTACTGAGAAGTGGGATATCAAGCTCAGGCTCAGTACAGTGCTAATGAGGTCGTGCACTTTTTGGATGAGAGTTGGCTTAAGTCCAGCAGAGCAAGGTAACTGGCTGTGCTAACACTCTGTTGATGTGCTCTGAGCTCACCAGTGAAACAGCCATGAACAGAGAGGGAAGACATGAATGTGTACTGAAGGTTATCGGACACTCTCCAGTAAGACTTCACAGGGATCTCAAGCAGAGACCAGTGACCAATCGTCATTGCACCACCTTCCATTTCACAAGTAAATGCAAAGGTACAGACTCTGTCTTCCACAACCTTCTTCTTGTCACAAGGCCAACACCTCCGTCACTGCTCAGCAGTACCTCAGGAGGGCAGGAGCACATGACGAAAGACCCTCAGCCCCTTTAGATTTTCATCCTTCTGTTTACCTGCTACTAGTCAGGTGTAACTGAGATTTCTATTTCCAGGCACTATGCATTTCCTCCTGCGCTCTACTAATGCAGAGGAATCCTGTTCCTATATTTTAACTGCACTGTTCCATATGTTATCAGTACTGCACATGGCATATAATGTCTTCCGGCCCTTGCAGTGGCTACATGGCGGAATCCCTTTCACAGAGCAGAACGATTGGAAGAGTTAGAAGTACAGTAATTTCTCAGAACTCTTCGCAGTAACATACATTTATCCTGTAAGAGAATAGCCAGATGAAACAATATTGCTTTGAGGTCTCTCAACTGGGAAGAATATTCTCCACTTCTAACTTTTTAAAATTAATTTTATTTAAAAGTAATGTTGAGATACAAAAAAAAAGGACCTACATATAAACCCACTTGCTTTTAAATTTATTGGACCAAAGGGAGCTATGGCTGCCTGTTCTATTGTATGCTTCAACTCCAGGACTAGAAGCAGAATTTGCTTGAAGCAACAGTATGCATTAACTACTTTCTTTTAGAAATTAAAAGAACCAAACAAAAAAAAACAAACAAACAAAAAAAAACCCACCAAAAAAAACCCCACCAAAATTTGTCAATCGTTTTGATGTCATGTTTCCTACAATATTAATACAAGTTGTTAACAAAACAGAAAGCATACAATTGACACAGTAAAATTAAAATGTACTTTGACTGTCATACCCTCAGCTGGTATAAATCAGCACCATCCCATACAGAGTGTCAAAAATTTCAGACCACTTAGCTACATGAAAAGAGAACTAGTCTACCAAATCAGCAATTCTAGTATAACAATGAGACAGGGACACTCTGACACAGCATTTATTATTTCAATTACTTACTGGAGATTTCATACAGGAGATGATAAAATGGAATCAAACAAATGTAGGGTGGAAGGGGTCTCTGGAGGTTACCAAGTCCAGCCTCCTGCTAGAAGCAGTACTGTCACCAGCACCAGATCAAGTCAGCAATTATTTTGGTCATTTCTTGAAAACCTGGAGGACACAGATTCCACAAGCCCTCCAGATAAGCATGGATATCCTGTGCTTTAAGGTTAGGATGTTGTAATGATCTTTGTAGCACAAAACAGCATACAAGAAAAAAAGATCCCTCAGCAACACTGAGAGAACTGACACTAGCAGTCTCAGAGGTGACTGGAAGCGGTGGGCAGTAAGATTGCCATAGAAAAGAAAGAACAGAGAAGAAAGAAAGAAAGAAAAGGAAAAAAAAAAAAAAATAAGTAATTCAAGTGAAGATTATGAGAAGATACTCTCCAGGACAGAATTTCTCCTTCTGCTGCTGGAGATGGTAATTATTTCATTTGGGAATATGTATTATTTTTGCCTGAAGACACTTTTCTATTCCAGTTACTGTCTTCTCGTATACCCTAACATTATTGCTCAGCAAAAAAAAGAGGAGATATACTTCAGGCCTGGGTTTCCAGTTTCTCACTGTTTTGCTCTAGGCAACTATTCTAATATATGTCTAGAGTCAGTCCCAGGAGCAGCACTCAGGGCTCAGCTGTACACTGTGAAATTTATAAATAAAAATGCCACGCTGCTCACATTTGAAATTGTGGAAGGCTATGGTTGGGTGAGACACATTTCACTGATTTGAATGAACTTTGGATCTGATGCAAATGGGCAATTTTTTTTGCCTGCTGTGGTGGGTTGCCCCTGGCTGGATGCCAGGTGCCCACCATAGACACTTTGTCATTCCCCTCCACCACTGGACAAGGATTAAAAAATGTCACTAAAGGCTCCTGGTTTGAGATAAGGATGGGGAGAGATCACCCAGCACTTGCCACCACAGGTAAAACAGACTCATGTTGGGGATATTATTTTAATTTATTCCCATTTAAAAACAGAGTAAGTTAATGAGAAAATAAAAAACAAACATTAAAGCACCTTCCTCCCACCCCTCATTTCTTTACAGACTCAACTTCACTCCTGATTTGTCCACCTCCTCCCCCTCAGCAGTGCAGGGGAACAAGGAAGGGGGGCTGCAGTCAGTTCATCACACATCACATCATCATTTTCTCTGCTGCTCCTTCCTCCTCAGGGAGAGGACTCCTTATACTCTTCCTCCTTCCCCTGCTCCAGCAAGGGGTCCCTCCCACAGGAGACAGACCTCCATGAACTTCTCCAAGATGAGTCCTTCCCATGGGCTGCTGTTCTTCATGAACTTTCCCAGAGTGGATCCCTTCCACAGGGTGTAGTCCCTCGGGAGCAGACTGCTCCAGTGCAGGTGCCCCACAAGTCCTATCAGCAAACCTGCTCCAGTGTCGCTCCTCTCTCCACAGGCCACAGGTCCTGCCAGGAGCCTGCTCCAGTATGAGCTTCCCACAGGGTCCCAATGTCCTTAAGGCATCTACCTACTCCATCAGAACACACCAGAAAGCTGATATCCCAGAGGTGCTACCATCATCACTGATGGTCTTGACCTTGGACAGCAGTGGGTCTGTCTTGGAGCTGTCTGGCAGCTTCTTACAGAGGCCACCCCAGCCCAGCTACCAAGATTTCATAAACCCAACACACCCATGCAAACATCAGGTTTGCCCATGAGAAAAGGGTCAAATCATTCCCAAGTAAGGCAATTTCTCTGTGAGGATTCTGCATTAGTGGGTAGTGAAATAAAGCCATTTATTGGCTGGTTTTCAGCCATTTTCAAAAGGACTAAGTCAGCCAAATCTAATAGAGGGCTTAGGTACCTGAAATATAATTCAAGCAAACTGGTAATCTCAGCCCAGCACCATGATTCATAATACCCAATGAATTGCCACACACATTAGAGGCACCTAAGCTTATTAGACACCTTCTTTTCTGATCTCAGATATCCGTGGATGCATGCAATTTGGTGTTCAGTGTGTGACCAGAACAACATTGGAATTACCTCTAATTCATGTCAGGGATAGCAGACACTCATAGTGAGACACATCCACATCACCTGGCAGAGCAGGCGGCTGGAGATTTAATAGCAACAGAGTAAAACTAACAAAGTTCAAGCCTCCTTCAAATATAAATATTAGAAGAGGAAAGCAGAATGTGGACATTTTCCAGCTTTTATACTCCAGCTTTCAAGTTCTTATCTCAAGGGACCACCAGGTTCAACATCCTCCTTAAAGTGAAGCAGTTCTGAGCTGCCTGTTTGCCACACTGCCTGGTAAATGAGAGGGTTTCCTAGGCCTCCTGTCAGAGCAGCCAGAGTGCACAGAGGGGAAATGGAAGAATGCTGGTCTGAGAGAAGGACAGGGAGGACACAGGGAAATTTTTAAGTTGTGCTTGTTGGGTGCTGTCAATATTCACATGGGAGATTTGTTTCCTAATTCCATTTTATTCAAGCAGTGATCAGAAAACAAACCAGAAACTGAAACTTTGGAAGAGTAGTTCTCAGCAGCCTCTCCACAAAGAGAACATCAAACTCTCACTCATAACTCAGGTTTGTGGGCTCTAGAGAGTGGAGATCAGACTAACAGGATGCTTAACTTTTCTCTTGCCTTTCCTGATGCAGCACCACGCTGAGCCTGCAGGTTTCTCATACTGCCCTGACAAGTCTCCAATGTTTTCTCATGATCTCCACTGAATCTGTATTTAATAACCTGGAACCACAGGAACACAGCAGCATCACAAAATGGGTAAATGTTGTAGACACTACCCTGAAATTTTGGAGGTGCAGGAACTTAAAACCAAAAAAGAACTTGCTAACCCTGCTGTCATGGATCACAAACTTATACTAAAATTTAGAATAACAAAACACACTTGGCAAAAATTTATTATTATAGTTCCAAGACTTTGGAGACCATATTTCAGGATTGAGGCTCCCTTCAAAGCAGGAATACATGTTTCCAGGTTTTGTCACTCTGATTAAAAATATTTCTCCCTCTTCTCCTTAAACAGAAGAAAATTTCAAATCAAAATAATTCTGGAACTACCCCTCATTATAGCTCTTCCAGATGAGAAGTAATTTTCAATATTGACTTTGTTTTTATTCTAGTCTTAGCTTGTTATTTTGTATAAGAATGTAAGGCCATACAAATGATCCCACAGGACATGGTAGAAGCCATGGTAGTCTCAGATGACTGCCCTGGGAGGCTTCTGCATTCCTGCCTGGTGCCACAGTATCAGTTAAGGAACTGCTGCAATTAAAGACAATGCTAAACATGCCTGATTGGCTCTAATAGTGCTTGCTTGAGTTACAGAAACATTCTAGCCACAAGAAAAGGAGGGAAATCTTAGTACTTGAAAGTTTTTACGGCTGTATTCTTGAAAATTTTTGAGAGAGGACTATTTCTTGGCTATTCATATCTGTATTATTATGGTGTCTGAAAGTCTGAATCCTACATCAGAAACCCTATATCTGAATCCCTACATCCATGCCTTTGCTCTCCTGTCAAGAGCAAGAAAAGCCAAAAACATATTTCCCTGAAAGAACTAGCTGTGTGAGTACATGAGAAATTTTAAAAATTCCAGATTTGCTGTGTAGAGAAACCCTACTGAAAATATCTAGTGTGTATTGTAGCTGAAACATTTTCAGTTTGAGATAATTGATAGAGAAACTAGCTATATATAAATTTGGAAAATTTAAAGAGAAATAAATCATATCCAATACAAACTGATTATTTGAAATGTCATTACAGATGTCTATTTCTCAAAATTTTTACCATTAATCATAATTTTTGGGAGTATGGGGAAGGGGGAACAAACTGAGGAATAGTCAGATAATTTACCTTTTTATAATGTATCCTCCTTGTACTGTAGTTGCTAAACTTAGCACAGGGCAATTAAAGGAGGCAGAGGTCCAAGAGAAGGGCTTCCAAAGAAGCAGGATCCTACTAATTTTACAGCAGTTAAATAAACTCATCAGCATTCACTACTTTCATATGGTGCTTCACACTATGCCTCATTTTTAATGATAGCACTTACTGGAAACCACCTATGCCATACATTTGCTTAAAAATTGTATGTGATTTTTGACCTCTAAGTAGAAGAGAAAATAAGCTGCAAAGGCAGATCTGACCATGCTTTAAAAATTATTCTATTGTATCATATGTAAATATAATATGTTGGAAATGAGGGGGAAAACCCTAAAGATATTACTTATCAAAACTAAGCATGAAGCATCACACTATAATGATAACTGCAATTATGAAAAATTATAACAAAGATATCAAAATTCAAAAAGTAATGGAGAAAAATCATTGCAGTCAGAAAAAAGAACAGCAGGTCAGGGAGATGAAGAAGTGGGAAAAAGATGAAGGAAGTTTGCACATGTAGGAATGAAAGGGAAAATAAAACTGGATCCAGTGAAAAATCTTAACTGCAATAAGTTCAATTTCCTCAAAGTTTTTCCAAGAAAAGACAATGAATGCACATCTAGTACTGTACAGTGTTGTTTATGTGATTCATACTCTCTGAAAATATGCAGACAAGTAGAGGCAATAGCAAGACAGTTTTCCAGAAATTATTGAAATTTACCACACTTATTCAAAGCGACTTATGTTGAAACATTTCCTTGCAAAAGAAAGACCCACAGGTAATTTGCAAATTAAAACTAAGACTCTCTTCATTTTTGCATAGACACTTCCTGAATGAGATTGCATGTCTCATACAGTTTTCATGGTGAGTCCTCTATTTTGCATGCTGGAAGGACAGGACATGCCATAGAGCAAAACAGGTCTTTGGCTCAGCTGACTGTTCCAAAGGATTAAGTCAAATATTACTTGAAGAACCATCTGTAGGTCTCACAAAAGAAAAGAAGATGAATGAATGAAAGCAGTGATACCTCTCAAAGAAAAAAATTGTATTTTTAGAATGGCAAATAATTTCCTGATTTTCAAAATATAGCCAATAAATGTTAACAAAATCAGGAAAAATTATAAGGAAATGTATTTTTCTGACAGTACGAAAACTACTGCAAAAACATCTGCAACAGGTTGGTATATAAAACCTAGGGAACCTAGGGATCTCTTGTGGGGCTAATGGTAATGAAACTCATAGAACTTCAAATGTGTGACCCTGGTTTGAACAACCACCAAGCCACAACACAGCACATGGAAACTTATGGCTCCCAGAAAACAAATTATTTTTAGGCAGAGATAGGAGGAAAGTCCCTTCTTAGGTCCAAATCAATCAATAAATCAATCAATCAATCTATCCATCCATCCAGCTGCAAAGCCTAGCATTTTAATGCTGAGCCAAAAAGCCATGAGAGTATCCAAACCTATCCTTAAAAAGAAGTCTTTTAAACTTTGTTTGGTCCTTCTCATTTTTTATCATCCCTGGTTCTCTCCTATGCACAGGCATTCTGGCAGGGGAGGAAGAATGGAATAGTATAAACAGACATGACAATGTAACAGGTACAGCACTGCCACAAAAGTACAAATTAAACTATTCCTAGACCTTACTGCAAGAATTCCAGCTAGGTCACATCACATGGTCTTATTAAAGTTATTACCACTCCTAGAAAACTTGTCCTGGCCAGATTTGATCAAATTACAAATAGTTTTCCAACTGCAAAGCAGTCAGATGGCTGTGGAAAGCACCTACTTCCAAGTCTCAATACCCCCTACTTAGTTTTGGGTCCAAATGAAGCTGAAGGATAGATTGGATCCCTAAGATTAGGGCTAAGAGAGATTTGTAATCTACAATTCACTGCCAATAATGAAGGCCAGCTGCTCCCATCTTCTGCTGGGCTTGCTTATATATCCCCTTTCAGTTTTTTTAAACAGGTGTCTCCTGCTATGGGTACTGATCACACATAACTGATGCTGATGTCTTGTGGTGAAGCTTCTAGCACTGCCTTGTGTTTCAGTTCCAGGACACTTTGTCAGGTCCAGTTCCAACACTTGTTAAGTCTGTGCCCCCAACTTTTGTGACTGATTGTATTCTGTGCTTGCTATTCCAGTGGCTAGTCTCTTTCCAGATCTTGCAACCTTTTTCTGGAGTTCCTGAGGAAGAGAGAAGGGGAAAAGTGCAAAAGCTACCACTGCATTTTTTGCAAGTTCTGAATTGCAGAGCTTTCTCCATCTCCATCTCTCTTATAGGAGCTGGTGGTACATGCTGTAACACTGAGGAACACTGCAGTAAGTCCCTGTTTGTACCTGTCACTGACTGTTTCCTTCTCAGAGGCAGAGGAAATGTGACAGCACCCAACCAGTGGCACAGGACACAACAGGAAGCTGTCTTATATCATTGCCTAGCTATTTTTGACTCAAAGAACAAATGTGAAACACAGTCCAAGAGATAAGCCATCCAAATGTGCTAGATTGCATCTCTTCTAAGTACCAGGAGAGAAGGCAAGCAAGGATATCTAAGCAAATGGGTTAATATCACTCTAATACAATGACTCAATATGATTGAGCACCTTAAGTATGACTGTTTTAACTAATGACTACTTAACTCATAATTATAATATTCAAAGCAGTTAATGACAACATGTAATTAAGATACACCACACAAGAAGGTCAGAACTCTTTTGTGCTTACCAGAGAAATGAAATTACTAGAAGAGGGCCACACAAGTGATTCGATGACAGGCAGAGGTAGGCCCCAGGCTTTCTGCCTAGGGCATGCTTTCATGGATTGTACTGCACCTCAGCAAATATTAGCAAAGGATATGTTTCATATTTTTATGCATCTCCTTCAGTCATCAGATAAATGCATACCCAAAAAAGTCTATGTTGAATTGTATTCCTACGATGGGATTGATTTCATGCTGTCTCTCTCTCACTCACCTGAGGAAGCCAGGCCTCTGCTCAGTCTCTTTAGATATTTCCCATGTTTGAAATTATGCTTTCAATCAGATTTTAGAGGACAACTGAATTATGTCACTTACATTATTATGTCTATTTTCTAGAGGCTTGGGAGCACTTTTAAAATATGAATTACTTAATAATGAACAAAGAATACAAATTTACACCAGCTGACTTTGCGGACTAAGGACCATACTATATCACTGGTTTTGCAGTGTGTAGTATTCAGCAAAAATGGATTGATCCATGGCATAAATATCCAGTAAAGAAACACCATGTATTTTGATTATGAATAGCAGTAACAAGCAGCAGTTATATCAAGGATTTGCTGCCAATAACCTTTATAATTAGAGGGAAATCCCAGATTCAGTTAAGTGTTTCCTTCTTTATCCATAGACTTTGGAAACATTACTGCATTAAATGGCAAACAATACAAACAATATTTCATAGTGTTCTGGGAAGTGTTTTTCAAATGTAGTGCTCTTGATCTTTACCAGCTGTTGAATGAAACTTGACATAAGCCTATTTCTTTGTGTACAGCCTGCAAACAATGTGGATTGTAAAATGATTAGGGCATAAATCCAATTTCAATTGCAGGCTGGGATTCCCCTGTGATTTTATAGGGAAACTTGGTTGATAATTGTGTTCCCTATTAGGTGGGGCATGGAGACCATGCCCATAGCATTTAATCATTGAATACTAGAGTATCACGTGAGCTCTAAAGCCAAGCTATTAAAATAAAGAAAGAGAAATTAATCATAACACATAATAAAATCTTAGTTGTTCATTTGCTATTCAATGCAATTTTTCATGCAGTTTAAAATTTCACATAATACTGGCATAAACAGCCAATGTTTGTTTTTTTTTTTCCTGTACTGAACAGATGCACAGTTCATGTTATAGTAGTGAAACCTGAATATTGCCTTACACAAGGCAATTCAAAGGTATCTTACTGAATATCTATGGTAAACTAAGAACAATTCATCAAGTCGTGATAACAGTTCAATGAAGATATTTTGCATGTCATATGCCTCAAAATAGTTACATTACTATTTCCCTCCCAAGTACAACCAGTGCTTTACTCCGAGAAGGAGTACCCATGGGGATCAAAACTGCTCACAAATTAGTGGACACAGCCACACTAAGATCTAGTCTTTGGGCCAAACTCAACAGTTTCAGTTATTAAACCCGCTAAAAAACTTTCGACAATACCCACAGTTTGAAAAATGCAGAAAAATGAAAATTAATTGCTTTTTATATCCCTATTGCCTTAGGAAGAACCACACGGCCTCAAGTTTGAATGCAAAAGAGAAAGTTACTGTACAAACTTCTGGGAAAACTTCATAAGAAAAAAATCTCAATTTTCTCTTTTATCCACTTGTGACAACAGCAGCTGCAGAAATCTCTGAGAGTTTTAAAACTACAATATCTCATTATCACATTAAGGAAATTCGTAGGAAATAAGTCATTAATTCTCTACTCTGTGATCTGATGTGCTAGAGCAGAAGGGAGCACACGCATATTTCACACAGACAAAGGCAAACTGACCAGTGCCCCTGTGAAGCACACTGAGTTACACATTGGGGAAAGATGGAATGATCCCTTTTAGAATAACTCATGAGCTGGATTGAGCCCACAAATCATGGTCAGTTATGTAGAGAAATTGAAGTTACTTTCAAAGGAAAAGGAAGTTTCCTCTAACAAGATAGTCATGAGATTCTAAAGTTCATGTAGCTTAAAGTACTTTGCACTAGATTGAAAATGCTATGCTGGCAGTCATTTATCCTGTCGAGATCATTATTGTTCCCTCTGAGAAAATATTTTTGTCTTAAAAAGTCATTAATGCTTTCAACATTCTACTGAATATAACTAGCAGAAACATCACATACAGAACATAAACTGAATCCTGTCCATAATATCACAAATGATTGATTGATTTTGCTATACTGGAAACGATGTATTTCTCCCATAAATAAGAAAAATAAACCACACCTTTCTCAGTTAATCAATCTTCAGTATTGGAAAAGGTGTAAGACACACTCTTGAAGGTAAAGAAAGGGGTGCAGTCTGCCAAACCTCAGAGTTGTGTCTACAGGCAATTAGTGAATCAGACTTCATAACATACATACCTAAGTTTTGACAGAGAAAGACACGCTTTAGATCCCCAGAGGTAAATCCTATCCCCTAGACAGAAATCCATCACAAAAGGTTGCTATTGATTTTTACATTCTGAGTCTGATAGTCCTGCACTCTTTGGAGGGACAAATTAGAATGGTAAATAATTTCTATTTCAAACACTCATTGCAGTAGACCAAGGAGCATAAATTATTTAAAATACATGTGTATTTGCATTCATGAACATAAGTACTAAAAATTATTGAAAAGTATTTGGGTACACCTAGAGATTAATCTCTTATGGCTATATTTTATAATTCTAAAAACATCTAAGTAGACAGAGACTACAGAACTTTTATTACAGGAACATTAGCTATAGTACAGGAATATTTAAATATAGAGAGGGCTTTTCTTGCTCAGTCTAGTATTTTGTAAGCATCTTTATTCCTACTGTTTTTCTAGGGTACACATATTAAATATAGAATAAATTGCTTTGCCACGAACTAACTTAGTATCTGTGTAGTACCACCACATTTAAACAATCTTTAAAATGTCTCACTCGCTTGTCCTAAATACTTTCATTTTCAAGCAGAAGTTTATACAGACAGCTAAATTCTTTCATATTATCAATTTCACTCCTCTGTTGCCAGTACACGGTTTTCATCCTGCACTAAGACTGAAAGTCAGATTGCCTATCATTTAATGCCTTTTTTTTTTTTTTTTTCAGTCTTTCCACGTACTCTATGCTTACAATTTCAGAATGCCTAGAACAGAGTATCTCCATACTGCCCCTTTGCGGGGATGTTTGGAATCATACAAAATCCAAAGCTATTAAAGAGATGGTATGGTTCACACTCCTTTTATGCACATACAGAAGTCATTAAATTTAATAATGAAGTTACATTCAACCCACAAAATGAAAAACATGTTCTACTTTTTCTCATGCTTAATTCATTTATTCACAGCAAAGTCAGTGTTTCATATATTCCTAACATAATTAGCAAATTCTGAAACCTCTCATTCCTCCCTCTCACATCTCTTTGGCACTACTGCTGCTGTAAAAACTGACTCTGGAAAAGTAACGAATATGAACAAAATGATTTTTTTTCAAATATAAAAGACAGATTTTAAACTAACAATAGAAGTTGCAAACGGTGTAAAGATGCATTTTCCCACACCCTTTAAGAGTACTTTCTGCCACTTTGGATACTTAATTCAGAATGACAGGAATATAAAGTTAATGTTTAGGACAGCTGAAATATTTTTCCTTTTTTGCTTTCTTTCTTTTCCTACAATTATTTTGGCAGCATATAACTACTATATTAATAGACAGCAAATTGGAACAAGTAAAAGATTACCTGAGAACATGAAAGTCCACATTCTTCAATCCTGGGAATAATCTGACAATCAGCATTCCAAAAAAGAATTACTAGAAGAATCTGAACATAAATACTTATCATCCTAAATTGAAAGAAAAAAATACAAAAAGCAAAACCTCAGAAGAAACCTTCTACTCTGACAATTCTCCCCCTCATGCCAAAACTTTAATATGAATTTTAGTCCCTCCCACAGCACCTCTGAGCTCCTCCCTCTAAAACTTTCCAAAGACAGAAGATTGCTAGTTCTGGGAAATATAAAGCATGCTCAACTCATTTCGTATGTTCCAAGCTGAAAAATAGGAAACAGTGATTTCTGACAATCACAGTAAAAGCCTCTTCCTTCTGGATTTCATCATATCAGCATTAGATCAGTTTCAACAGATTTCTTTTTTGTAAAATCCATATATAAATGGAAACTTACTTTCTAGAGTGATGTACCAGACAAGTTCACAGGTGTTCAAATGTATTCTTATTTTCCTGGTTTTCTAGTGTTTTTAATAAAAAGATAACCAGCTTTGCTGAGGCGGGTGGTATTGGAAGACTAGTTTCTTCTTTTTCATCAACAGGAATACGAGATTCCTTTAACCTTGAAATCTATGCCTTGAACTTACTTCCGTTATTATCTAATTGTATCAGTAGAGGCATCTTGTTCTATAGCCTATCTCCAGCTTTGAGAAATATGCATATTTTTTCAAAGCTCAACATCACCAACTCTGAAAGCAGGGTAGGAATGAGTCACAATACCTCAATACCTGTTAGCATAACAGAATACCCAGGAATGCCTCTCTGGGTGGTACATTTCACATAGTCCCACCTACCTTTGTAAGGAACAAGTATTTCAAAAATACACTCTCTGGTTCATGTGGAGACTACATGTGATATGCCTACAGGGAATAGAGAGTTTTCCTCTACAGAGAGGGCTTGCTCACCACTGAGAGATATTTTTCAGCAGGACAGTGCCAGGACCCAAATACTCAGTGCTCTTAAAAAACCCTTTATATCAGTTACAGTGGGGAATATACAACTAACAGCATCTGCTAGGATCTGGCTTTACGCATAAAATACAATGTCTACTCTGCAACATATCTACTGTACTTGTATTTTAGATGCTTCATTTGAGTCCAGTTTGCCAATCTTTCAAGACTTTATTTTTTAGATAAGCAGCATCAATCACCATACTGTATAAATGTAATTTAAATATTTTGGTTAAAAAACAACAATTAAATTTTGTCATCTTATAGAAACTTGGACACAAGGGAGTTAATGCGTTGCTGGGCCTCAAACACTGATGGCCACTCAAGCAGGCAAGTTAGAACAGGTGGTGGTTGGAAAGGGAGGCCCTATGGAGGGCAGCACCTTTCTGGGGCCCACTTCCCTGTTCTGGTCCACGGCAACCACATAAAGCACAGAAGTGATGACAAGAAGGAGTCAGGAGCTATCAAGGAAGGATCGATCCAGCAGAGGTGGATTGAGACCACCAAAATACCCTCAAAGCCCCCTGGCCCATTACCAAATACGTCCAGAAAAAACTTGACCATGGGCATCAATGAATCCTGAATACTCACAGGAGCGGGATGTGACACATCTATGCACAAAAATAGTCGAGGTTAAAAATCTGCCCAGTCCACTCTCCTGTGCCTAAGAGAGTCAGTAACAGAAGCTTAGAAGAAATAAGTGAAATATCCTACTTCCATGGATTATTTTAACCTGTGTGCTGACAAGTTCCAGTGACCTTGATCTTACAGATTTACTGAACCAAATGCCACATGCACACCAGTGGTTTTAATAGCTGCTCCTGGAACTTTCTTAAATGTATTTGTGAAACAACTCTTTGCATCTATTTATCCTTTTGGTTTTCAAAATTTCTTGGAGCTATGAGCTGTACAATTAAACTATGTTTATTTGCTTTGGTTGGATTTTAAAACTGCTTCCAAATAATTCAATTGGATTCCCTCTTTGTTGCTTTAAAAATACAGAATATCCATTCTCATCTCACCTTTGCCAAAATAGTCACAGCTGTATTGTTTTCCAGCATACCTCCCCTATATTTTCTATGATAAGTAATGTACCTCTTCATTTTTACTATACCCTTTTGTAAGATAGAGGTCCTACAGACAATATTCAGGAGTGAGCAGTTTAAGGATGTTTTACTCTCTGGCAAATGCCATTTTGAATCTCCTTAGTGTATAATTTACCTCCAGTTTCCACAGAAATTAACAATGTGATTCCCCTTGTGAAATGTTATGCTCTTACTGATTCTGGTATTTCTTGATGCACCTCTATCACATTCTGAATAAAGTTGATCCTAGGTCTAACAATCTACTCTTTCTATGCAGGAAGTTTTTCAGTAAGGACAGCTTCTGTGTGGACTAAAGCTGTTATTAAGTTCAACAACTTTATTGTTATTTGCTTCATTTGAACCTTTTTTTAAAAAATTATGTCTAAACTAGCTACTTTACTGTTCCTGCGTAATTTGCATTCTGGAATTAGTGTGTTCATCCACTGTTTATATTACATTAGGTTTTGGAATCCTCATTAAGATTCTCACTAAAAGCTGGGCAGTATAATTGACCCATGCCCTATTTTTTGAAAACAATCAGTTATGTAAAAGCATGGATGCATTTGAAATTTACAGGGACAATATCTCTTAGGCTCCCTGCTCAGGTGGGACTCCAATTCTTTATCATAATTTTAAAAATAATTTCTTTCTAACAGATGTCTTTTAGTCCTTGTTACTTACTACACCTTACCTATATTTTAATCCACATCTTTATTTTGATGCTTTCATTACTTTATCCCTGAGGAACAGATCATAGCAAAAAATAATGTTCTGCTTCTACCAATGTTCCCCCCATCTTCAGAAAAAAGACTTTTAAAAAACGCTTAATAGGAAGGGCTTCCTTTAGCACTTTAGTAATATAGATACTTTGCACACTAAATCTTTATTAGAACAGTGGTCAAGAACACAGAATCTAAACATTTCACAGTCCAAGAAGGTTTGAGTCTAAATCTTGCACATTTCAGGATAGAGGCTTGGTTGTTCAGGGTGTTTTTAATAAAATGCAGAGGTAGACCTCAGAGTACAGAGTGAAATCCAGTATTTTGCATTCCCCATTTTCTCTTGGGTCAAGTTTGATCTCTGGACCATCAGCTCAGGTACCTATTTCTTAATTAGTCTCTGTCTTCACAGATTTTGCTCACTTGGATACATACTTGGCCCACTTTAAAAGACAATATAATTCCACCACTGGTCAAGAGTATATGGGAAATATTTGAAAATTAGGGCAGATGCATCACCAGACTTACCTAAGCAACCAGAAATGGATTTTGTGACCCGATGTGCTGGAGTTTAAGCATAGAATCCAAAAATATTTCTGCTTTGGCTACATTATTTTTTGACTTTGTTAAATTAATGTCAATGTCTATGCTGGAAGGCATGTCCCTGTCACATTCGTATTGGAGAAGACCCAGCCTTCTTTGGAGCACAATAGCCACATTCACACTACATTTAGCAAGAGGATCCTGTGACATATCACTACATACTTTCCAGTTTCAGCAAGACAGGCACACCTACCATATTAGAACAGCCCCCTGGCTAGTATTTTAACACTGTGTGCAGTTGTACCTCCTGCTCCAGGCAACAGACAAGACCACTCACATCAACCATAGGACAGCTGTGTATCACTTCATCTTCTTGTCACATGGGCATGTTCTGGAGTGGAGCAGGGTGAGGTGCTACTGTCATCACATCAAAACACTCCCAAGGGATTCAGAGCTGCTTGGGAGCTGCACTTTTCTGGGAGCATGCCTGTGTCTCCTGGCCAGTAAGCCTGCATGGCCAGGGCAGGTAGGCAGCACAGGTACCAGCAGGGCACCCACACCCCAGAGAGACATGAGACAGACTGGTGAAACAAGCTGCCCAGTGCTTCTGTGTTCATCAAGTTACTGATTCCCTGTCCAAAGACAACAACCACATTTCATCTGTGTGATTCAAGGAGACCCTCACTCTCCTCCCCACCCTGTCCTTTTCCTTCAAGAGTCACAAGTATTCAGCAATGACAACAAATGTCACAGGAGGTGACATCACAGCACCTTAGCTGCACTGCGTAAAACCCAGGTACAACCCACAGATGCTGAAGACTTTCTTTTCCTAAGATTAGAATGATACAATCATAAAGTGGTTTGGGCTAGAAGGGAATTTTAAAGACAATCTAGCTCCAAATTAGGTTGCTGAAAGTCCCATGCATTATTAAAGAAATAAGAAAATGTCTTTTTAAATTATTAAAGAAAATAATTTTAGACCTCTATGAAATTGTTACTAAAATTATTAGAGAAGAAAATGAAAAATTTGAGTGTTCAAAAAAATCTACTTAGAAAAAAGTAAAATAATAAAAAATAAAGCATATTCACAATTCTCCAACATTTTTGTACACAATCTATACTTTTATGAACTTAAAGCTCAGAGAAACTGGAATGATTAGCACATGTGGAGGGGTCACAACTAACAGTAAATTATTCACACGCCATGTGCATGTGATTTTTTTTTAGAAGATCCTTTAGTCTGCTTTGTTTCTTTATTTTACCCAGGGCTATTGTTTTTAAGCTAGGAACCTAACTCCTGGTATAAACTAAGCACTAGCCCATGGGATTAATTCTAGTGATACCCAGCAAGGCAGGAAATGGCACATTTCCAAGCAGAAATCCTTCTAACATGGCACATACATGTTTACCTCACCAGACTGACCTCAGAGAGGAATAGGATTTTTGTCCTTTAAACAGGCTTTCTAGCTGGGCTGTGGAAACAGATGATCTACCAGCAGACCCCCATAAAAGCTTCAAGCTACCAAGATTTACTCTGTCAAACATCAATACAAAAAATCCTTTGGTAAAGAAGAGCATGTGGGCACAGGGTGTTGTTTAGTTACAAGAACATTGACACGCAGAGTGAGACTTACAGTGAAACCTTCTCTGCATGAGAAATGCTCTACATGTCAGCAGCCAGCCCTACCTTAATTATGATTTTAAAAGCCTGCCTCTTACCTCCATGATTTTCCTTCTTGCAGGGGATGAGAAAAATCAGCCTCCAGAGAGAGGTATCCATGGTGGGACTCCTAGTTTACCAGGCATGCAGGGAGAAGTCCTGCACCTGGCAGATTGTCCTGTTTCCTCTGTGCTGAACAGAGCAGGAAGGGAGCCATGGCCAGGCAGGGAGCCCAGGGATGTTCATCTTCACTGGAAAGCAGCATCTATGGCTGGCAGTGCTATTACAACATCTTTTTTTATTCCCATCTATTCCTTACCCTTGTTAATCTAAGATTATTAAAAAACTCTCAGATACAGTCATATATATCAACCATTACTCAGGGTCAATCCAAATTTTAACTCAATCATCCTTTTTAGCCTATTTTGTTTTTCTCTTTTCTTTTTGATGAATGCTATTTTCTTCACTTTTTATTAATACACTGTAATTCCCCAAGAGAAATGCAAATTTCTCCTATTATATATCCTTAGTCTCTTCACAGTCACTCCTGACCAAAAAAAAAAAAAATCAGGAGCTGTTTAAAAGGTTCTCACTTTTTAGAAGGGAGCACCTCAAACCATTTGACTCAAAAGGAGGTTAAGTGCCTTTGTCTGCTTTGTTGGTATAGGTATTTTGTGGAAAGGAAATTCCATCAGCTGTGCAATTTCCCTTAATTTCTTTTCTCACCCAAATAATTTACAAAAGTAATATCTACTTATGTCTAACCTGGGTAACCAAAGCCAATCTTCACTTGACAGAAAACACAGAGACAATCTCTTCAAGATACAGATTCAGTTAACCAAAGGCAAAGTGTTTTACCACATGCAGTAAAACAAACCAGTAAGGAAACAGTTATGTTCACACTATTCTACATATTAATATCTTTTTACTTTAAATGATTCATGAAGAATTTCTACACTGTCTACAGTTTTCTTCCAGTTTCACACATGAGATTTAGAAAGATATTTATTTTTAGGTCACTATTTCTTTGCAACTTTCAAAAAAACAGTGTACCATCAAACCCTAACTTTTCCTACTTGTAAAATTGGTAGGACTGTAACAGATACATAATTAAGTATCTGTTACGTTGAGAGAACAGTCACACAAGGCCAGTAGAGGCATGAAATTTTACAATATTTTAAGAAACAGCAGCTGCAGCCTGTGGTTGTTGATGCAGTAGTCTGGACCAAAAGCACACCCTATTATTTTTAAGTGGACTAGGCGTTGCTGTATACATGCTCTTAAAAAGCACTGCTCTAAACTTGAAAGAGTATCTTCCATGTATTTAAATCCCATAATAACTGTCAGCTTTCCCAAAAAGAAAAGAAAGATGCTAGTGTACCTGAAAGACTCCACACACTACACACCTTTCTCACTTTCTTTCCCCTTCTCAAAAGCAAAGAGTTAAGGTCGGCAGCATGCTCTGAACAAATGATCTGAGTTATTTCAGATTAATAAAAGAATGAACTTTAAAGTCTGTAACCTTTTGAAACCCAACAATGAAACAATAAAAGAGAAAAAAAATAACCTCACCACCTTGTCAGCAGCTATCACCCTGGTTGCACCAGAATTCCTATTAACATGGATATTCTAATAGTGCTTGAAGTCTACTCAATTATATACACAGTGCAGCTATAAGAAAAAGTAATCTGTGTGGGGGATGTCCCTTGTTTCAGGGCAGCTACATTTCATACGTTTTAAAGACAGTTAGGAAAACAAATAAATGAAAAGTAATGTATCTAAAAATAAAAAATTAAAAAACCCTCTTTCAATATCAGTAGTATCTCCTGTTATTTGGCCGATTGCTTATGTTTGTTGGATGTTTTTGTTTTGCCTAGTAGCTCATGCACCCCAGCACTCAGAAAAAGCCTTTTCCCCTTTTAATAGTCCAGAAATTGAAGTTTAATGGGAAAGAATATTCTGTTGTCACCTCTTGGATTAGAATGTCAATCCATATTCTCGAGTTTCCACATAATAAAGACTTTTATTTATATAAAAGCAATAAGATGCAGAACAACTTTACAACTCCTACAAAAGTGAAGTATAAGCAAAAACATCAATTATGACTTGTACTCATAACTTTACAAAAGCACTTATCAGTCACACTGACTGCATAACTGCAGTTATAACAATCTCTTGCAAATAGATGAAGCTACTATATATTGCAATATTTTACTTTGTTATCAGCATAAATCCATGAGACTCATTACCTTTTTCTAAAGGTATCTTCTAAACACTAGACTACAGATACCAACAGAAAATACAGATGTGTTATAAATATTACCAACAAATTTTAATTTTATTAGAAAGATACATCATTTACTCTGTTATTCCATGGCTCTTACTGTTGCAACTATATTGCTGTTTCAAAATGGAAAAATTTTTAAACCTTAATTCAAACAGTTGATTTCTTTTATTGGATTGTGCTGTGTTGGCTGCATTTGTAGAATCCAAACTACTGAGCCATCTGCACCACAACTGCTTTCCAGGCTTTATCTTTGTCAAAATCCTTTAAGGTATTATTGGAAACCTAAAAGTAAACAAATTTCAGACAAATGCAAACATGAGAAAATGTTTTGATTAAAAATGGAAGTTCAAGCAAATAAATATCTGAGAGAAGCTAGGAGAATGCAAATGTGAAGAGTTACAGCCAGAACTATTAAAATATTCTATGCATTTGTAAATTGTATAGTTTTGTATATTACAGAGTTTATATTTAGGATATAAAATATAACAGTGTAAATTGTATAATACTTGAAACATTTGGGCCTAACAAACTTCGGCCAAATTCCTATTTTAAAGCTGTTACTTAATATGTCTTTTCAAGATTTTTTTTCTAAAATATGACTGAAGGTCTTCACACCTAAACCTTTAACCCCAAAGCCAGAAGCAGCCCCCTGTGGTGCAACTGAAGCAAGATTTACCTACACACAGGCAAGGAAAGTAAGGCACAGACTTCTGAGAAGCCAAAGAGACTTCCAACTTCATCTATAACATTATTCATGTGTTTAAATACTAAAAGGTAAGCAAAAAAGCATTGCTTTTGAGGAGAAAGTGCTACTTTTAGCATTTAACGCACGCCTAGTTTCTCAGGAATTCTCACAAACCAGGAATATTTTTGTAAATAATCCCTTGTAGAGATCTGTTTAGCCATGCCATGACCCATGTTCCAAAACATGACTTGCAGCAATGGAAATGCTGCTGTGCTTCATCTTTTGTACAGAACCTAAGTCTCAGGACACAGATCCAGAAAATAGGCAACCTACATTGTAGGAGTGCATTTTTTACACGGAGCAAGTGTTTCTATATAGGGAAGGGTTTGGGGCTTGCCCCATGTATTTCTTATGAGGTAGAAAACCCAGAAACTTTTGTAAGGTTCAGACAGCCATTGGCTCAGTGCCAAAAGAGAAACTTTGATTGAACCCTGTCACTGCCTGTATCCATTTCGGTTGGCAGCTTGCCAGTAAAGCCCACCTCAAACATTAGGTACTTAAGATAGGACACAAAGAAACCAAGAGGCTTTTTGGGGTGTTTTGGCAAGGTACCAGAGGCTTCTTTGACACCTGTGCTCGGCTTTATATTTTGTTTATGTAACAGTTTGTTATTTTCTCCTATTAAACCCTTTGCTTTATGAAACACACAGAGCAGTCTCGCTTATTTTTGTGCCATTTCTTAACAAGGCAGGAAGCCCCTCAGGGTGCAGGCAACCCTCGCACTACATTAAATATCCTCAGCAGCCTGAGGGGACATAATTCCAAAGCTTCCACTTTGCATTTACAGCTGTTTACTGACTTGACTGATTTCAGTCTCTGCTCCTAGTGCTTTCTATCCAGTGCAGGACTGAATCCAGCACTTTCTTTCAAGTGCAGTAAGCATGAATTACTCTCTTAGAGTGTTTAAGGATGCAGGGTCTAGCTCTGTACAGCAGAGGAAAGCCTAAGGGGTACTTGCCCTATGTCATGCCCAGTTATTATCTAACCAGGTAACTATTATCTCTTGGTTACAAAATCAAATTTCATAGAACAGCTTTTAATTGTGGTATGAATTAAGATCAGTAATTAAGACCAGAAAACATTACCAAAAAAGAGTATTTTAAAATAGATATTTTCAAATTTTCTAGTGGGTATAAATACAAACCTCTGTTGTTCTGTATTCTTGTTTTTTAACCTGTGTCGGTGTCCATGTTGAATCTTGTAGTTTCATTTTTGTCTTGTAATTCACACACTGTATTACAGTTCCAATAGTAAGGCATGCCTGAATTAGCAGCATCAACATCAGAAGCAACAGGAGTACATCATAAGATTGCTGAAAATAGATACATGTTGTTAACTACTTGAATAAAATATTTTATAATGTTCCCACCTCTATACTTTAAGATTCCTATCTAGATTTTTAAAATCGAATTATAATTTACAGTTTATTTCAGCATAAAGTTTCAACTAAAATTTTAGTGCCTGAGTTCATGCTGAAAGTAGAAGAGACTTTTAAGAAAACGTTAATTTGCCAAATTATCTTTTCCTCTGGAAACAGAAGTGAATTGAGGAAACTATCCTCTAAAATAGTGTCTTACTGCTGCTTCTGACCTCAGCAATGCCACAGCTATGCTTGGGCCTGGCCCTGTGCCTTGCTGGCTCTGACCTTGCTCTGCTGACCTGAGCTGCTGGATGACCTCGGATCTGCCTCAGTACTGTGGACTTACCTGGCAATCACTGAACCATTGACTGAACCTGGCTATGGCTGGACCTGCCTTGCTTTACTATTTTGGGGGTGCTGTAGGACTGCCCTGCTTGCCAATAAAGTTACCATTCTTTCTCTGCCTTGCTGTTACCTCCTGCTCCATGGTTCATTGCCCTGTGCAGAGCAGCCCACTCTTGCTGTAACCAGGCACAAAGCAAAGAATTTAAGAAATGCTTTGCAGGGCCACAGCAACTGTCTAGACAGTGTAGTCATCTGTCCCCAACATGTGTGACAGGAAAAGCTACTTAAAGAGGGTATGTAAGCTGTGGCCGTTCCTGAGGTTCAACAACACAGTATACTCCTCTGGAGTGAGAACAGGATCACATACTCCGAAGTTGATTTTCCAGTTCCTGAGATATCAATTTAATAAACATTTTCCCTCTTTTCTTCTAAAGTTACAAGACTACCTAATGACTAGTGGATACTAAGAGTAAAGACTCCTAATGACATTGGTCTAATGCCCCTACGTGGTTCTTTGAACAACATCAGGGATTGGCAAACACTTTGCCAGCAGAGCCCTAGAAAGCTCTTCAGCAATGCACAGGTAACACTTCATGCTGAAATGCTTTAAACTTTGCAAACTTTTTCTTCTCTGTCCCAATCCAGATTTTGAATGAATCCAAAATTGTAAAAGCCTCAAGAAGTCTAGCATACTGTATATTATTTTTACTGTGTCTTTAGAATAAAATCCTATCTTTTTAAAACTACAATTCTGGGCTGCCAATAGGTGTAACATACTTTCAATTATATCACAATCTAAGCAAGAGTTTTTAAATAATTTCTATAACATTTCATTCAATCTTTACAATGCAGTACCTTGTCTTCATATATTCTTAATTTACTACTACCTTGCTACTGTAACATATAGAGGTTCATTTTTTCAATTGCATAAAAACACATACTTTAACAGCGGGTGGATAACTTTTAAAGATGTCAACAACTTGCATGATACTGAAGGATAAGTATGCAGAAGCAGTGAACAACAAAGGAGAGGTAACACTGCTAATGGCAATCAGGACCTCAACCTAAAAAAATAAGATAATAAACATTAAACAATAATCTAAAAAAATTAACTCTAGTTTGTGAGCCAGTCTCTTTGCAGCAAGCATAATAGAAGTGTGTAAAACTGTAACTTTATACATAAAAGACAAATACTAAGAGCCAACATGGAGATACAGAAGAAAGCTTTGAATAACTTATTTCCTAACCAAAACACTGTTGGCTTGTAATTCATGTTTCATTCAACACAGATGATGACATTTTGTTTTATTTCACAAGTGCCTTCCATATGCACATAGAGGAAGCAATACCCAATCTGGAGAGCCAGTGTAAAAGCCACCATTTAGTCTTTAATTTATATGAAGTAATGAGAATCAGCCACAGATATTGTGGACTTACAACCTAAAAAATCTTAGGCAAATAAATTTGAATGCCCTGAGGAAAATTTATTGCCATACAAGAGAAGCCAAGTTTCATTCGAATATCACCCATACAGGATTATATTCTGACTTCAACTGTGGTTATGCCTCATTACTCACTTAAATATGGTCACATGACTATTACTTAGAACAGATATTTTAAGGAGCCTTGACTACACATCTAGGACATTCAACAAAATAAATGCACTCTGCTGAATAATATTAGTTCTTATTGCTAATCACGAAGATGAAGAATTTGTTTAAAATAGGTTTCTAGATCCAGCAAAGCCTGCGCTAATTATTTTCTTTCAGAAACCACAACTGATAATGAAAGAAAAAGGGAACTTCATCTCAGGAGCTTGAGAGCAGTTCATGGCATACCATATGAGGCATGTCATTTTTCTATAGTAATATCTTTTGCCAAGGAATCACTACAAAAAATCCAAAAAACAAACCAGAACAAAATAAAACAAAACAAAACCAAAAAAAAAAAAAAAAACCAACCCAACCAACCAATCTCTTCAATTTTTTTTCTAGAACTGATGAAATTAAGCCTCCAAAGGACCTACCAGAGTTCTTTCAAGGGATACCATCTAACACTCCTGCTACATATTTCTGTCACATTTTGTAGAAGCAGCTAAAAACAAGTGAGCAAACTTGATTAGTGCCCAATATCAGGCAGGCTTTCTTAGCATTATTCCATCCTAATGACAAAATCCAAGAATTTTACACACTTACCAGACATTTACTTGGATACTCAGCAGCTACATGACTTGCAATAGCACTTGGAAAGCACTAAAAAAAAAAAAGAGTGTAACAAAGTAACTATTTATTGACTTGAAAACTGCAAAAATTACAATTGAGTTACAGTAATTCCCACTATTCACAGCTTTTTTCTTTTGTGATTTCTGAATGCTGAAAAGCTTGTTTATGAACTCTTTCCACTTCATGCAAAGGGATTTTACAGACACATATAAACCTAATGGTCATTGTCTTCTTTCTCAATCAGTTCCTTCGTGGCACAACACCCTTGATGAATCATCTGCTCCTGGGTACAGGCTGTTATTAAGGATAAGGGTTACCAAGCACTGTCTCAGACTTTTAAAACAGTTAAAACTGAAAGGTTAAATAAGATGTTCTAAGGATTCTACCATACCAAAACTAAGCTCAACTTTTTCTTTTGCAGTCTGAAATATTCTAAAATCTATGACCTTTTTTTGACAAAACACCTCATTTCTAACACCCTTGTTTTAATAGTCATTTCCATTTTACTGAATTAAGGACTGAGAACATATCAGAACACTTTACTGAAGTATTGCAAACCAAAACAGATCAAAAATATTGCATAAATATATTAAGTATATTGAAGTGCTAATTCATTTACTAAGCAGCAATTCCCAAGCAGTATTAAAGCCAAATAAATACTCCAGTAGGGAGGAGAAAAATGGAGAAAAAAAGCATTAAATAAAAGCCATTGTTTTAAAAGAGTAGCTCCCATTTGCACTACTTACAGCAACTAAGATCCAAAAGAATGTTACTGAAAGGTATGGACCTGAGACTAGAACATCCATATTCAAAGCAATTATTCCACCAAATACTGATGAAATTCCAATAATCACCTCAATTACCTAAAACAAATAAGAACACACAAATTATTAACAATGTATTTGAACACAAAATTTCCTACTTGCATATAGAAAGGACCTCGCTGGAAAGAATAAAATGCATTTATGCTACTAGCTAGGCATAAAGTCTGTGTTTTCCATATCTAAAATATGGCAAAACACTAGCTAGCTTAAGTGAAAACAAGATCAGCTTCATTATACATATTTGTGCTTTCATTTATTAGTTCCCCCGAACAATAGTTCAGTTTACACCTTTTATCCTTAAGTCATTAAGTAGTCTCCTTCCCATAATAAAGAGCATTTATGATTTATCTTGCCATCTTCTAAAAGAAAATATTTTACTATATATCTCTCATTTTTGTCTTTATTCTTTCAAGTTCTTAACTATACTGATCTCTTCCTGGCTTTAAAGAACCTTCCTTCCTTCACCTAGAAAGATGAAGCAGTAAATTGATTCAATGAAACAATGCTTTTCTTACTGAGTATGACTTCAGAATTCGAGTAGGAAAGCTGACATTGCTCAAAACAATGGCACTGTCGTATGCAGTATTCTAGAGGGGAATAAAAAAATCATGATAAAAATATACAAAGCAATGCATTTCTTTCTGATACCTTGTACAACCTTTTACAGATCCTAACAGAGGTGTGCAACATCTGGTTGGCCTAGAAGAGGTGACAGTGACACATCGCACAGTTTTCCAGTGTCAGACCACATCAACTACATTAAAACCAAATTACTTAGTCCCGGATTAGCTGTTCCACAGCCACAATTCAATAATGAAATATTGTCATCTTGTCACTCTTTTCCACCTTCAAAGAATATACTTTCTTCCTGAGCCTTCAGATTTTACAGATGTGGATCAGCAGGAGCCAAAGTAGCACAGGGCACTACACAATTTATCAATCAATATTTCTAATGGCATAGCATGTTTGCTTCATTCTTACCTAAAAGTACTTCTGCAGAAAAATGAGAGTGGGGTTTGGGAAAGCACTTGTGAATAAAGAAAATTTTATCAATAGCCCCAAATCCTGAAGCCAAGATTCTTTGTCCAGATACCACCAAACTGGCATACAGGACAAATACCTTCTCTACATCAGGTTTCAAAAAGGTATTGCTTGCACACATACAAGTTATAGTACTCTAATGTTTCATACATCATCAAGTTCCCTTCTACAAAACAGAAATAAAACATTTGCCATGACCATTCATAAGATATTCAAAGAACTCTGTGCTGTATAATTTTCAACAGGTAATTTTGCAGAGGGGTCATTGCACTTTTAAAAGATGAAAGAAGCAGTAACTGTCTAATATGGTTATTGAACTTTTATTTACAGTTCAAATATAGTTTTAGCATGCAAAGTTATATACTGGAGTTCCCAATAAACTGTGAGCGTACACAATACAGGAAAAATGGAATATTTTTTAACATGCACAACCCTTAAGGGTACCTACTTTCTTTCTTGTACAGCAGTCTTCAGTAGACCTAGCTGAAATGATCACAGTAGTTGCCATGAAGATTTCCAGCAGAATAAGTAGAATCAAGTTGAAATTTATCTGTCAGTAAAATCCCAGACATAAATGAGTTGTCTTCCATATTTAAAATAAAGGAAGTCTAGTGTCTAAAGTCTAAAATGAAGGCTGAGTCTAGAGTGATTAAGCAGGTTGTCTAGTTTCTGCCAGATTGAGACACATCTACTGATTACATACTTTTTAAACTATTTTCTTGGCTCTTGACAAACTTCAAGAACAACATAATACTCAGAATGCCTAACCTAAGAAAGAAATATTTACTTCATTTATAGAAATACACTGCCTGAAGATTTTATCACTGTCTTCCAGAAGAGGAGCTTATGATAAGGGAGTGCTTCCTGGGTACATTTGCTTTTTGCAGGCCCTTCCATATGAAACCAGAACACTGTAGCAACTGATGGAAGGGCCACGAGGGGAAGCAGAGCCACAGGTTGCAACTCCTAGGTTGCAATCCCAAATAGTGCATTACCATATTGGATGCTGAATGAAAACACAAATCAATGAACTGCACCAAAGATCCCAGTTCTGTGCCCTGCTTAGTGCTGGTATAGCATTCACAGACACTCTTCATGTGTTCTTGACTCTTGCAGACTACACTGTTGTGCAGTCCAAAAACATGGATGCTGCCACTGCTCATATTCAAGAGACAAATAAGTGAATGCAATACTTAACATTGCTCTTTTGTACATTATTATTCTCATGAAAAGAGGTAGATACCTAGACTACATGGGCTGAATCATTTCTTAGAGGCACACAAGTTAGGCAGAGTGGATCTCCCTTTCTTATCTTCAAAAGCACCAAGTTTTTCCATCAGCAGCCCAAGAAAACATCTAGTAGTCAATCAGGCAAAGTACCAAAAGTCTAGGAAGAACTGACACCATTCCAAACCTACACAATTACAGCAAACCATCACTCAACAGCTTAGAACAGACCTGCTTTGTTGATGATACCTGGTTCTTTCTCTGACACATGTCTTGCAGCATATGAGGTTTTTTTTAAAGTAGTAAGTGGCAGATTTAGGAGGCTTTTTTGGACACTGAAATTCACTTTTGCTTAGGAAATGATAATTGGAACTATGTGCTTTGCTGTACCCAACAGACTGTACAGTTGTACTAACTCCAAAAACAGCGATAAATGTCATTGTAGTAAACTTCCAGAAAATGTGCTACAATGAAGATACAGGAATTTTTGGGCAAAAGAAGAGGTTTCAAAGGTGTAGTCTGCAGAACAATTTAATCCAGATTATAAATTCCTATGATTTAGACATGCATTGACACAGCGCTAATACTGATGTGAGCTGGCAAGGCCACATGTCACACTTGGCTGTGCAGTGCCAAGTAGATGCAAAAGTTTGAGTCCAGAAGTACTGTAACTAAACTGATGGACTATCTCATTTAGTGTTAGGTGCAAGAAGTAAATAACAAAAATGAAAAGATAACAGCAAATAAATTAGATTCTTGTGAATATTATTGCAGTTAACTAACATTGGGCAAAGAGAAATGTAAAGTTACTGCTGTATGATCTCTCCTCACACACCAAGTAGGAACACTGGGATATTGGCAGCAAAGTAATGACACATGATCTCCAACCACGTACTGTCTTCCTCGCCTTGTTTTTTAACAAAGATAAATGTATCACAATTAGTAATTGTTTTAGTAACTTACATTTATAGCTGATGGATTGAGGACAAGTTTGCATCCAAACCAAACTAAACACGTTGTTGTAACAGCAAATGTAGAGACAAATAGAATCTGAAAATTTGGTATCTGAAAAACAGTTTCAGAATGGGTTTCTCATTCAATTTAAACACAGGGGAATATGAACACACATACACACATATATAGATACATAATATAGATAGAGAGAGAGAGAAAATTGACAATAAAGTTTCATACTTACCACGTTAATTTTATTCCTTGCTATAGCAAAGCTCACAACTGCTGAAGGAATACACTGGGAAAATTAAAAGAGAAGACTAGTGGGATCTTCTGCACAATGCATTTTATACATAGCTCTATAGATGTATTTTATGTGTCTGAATTCGTATTTCAGTACACTTAGACAAACAGAAGATCAGAAACTCTAAAGAAAATGTGTCATTTGACTGAGCTCATTAATCACTATCAGTGTCTGAGGATTACAAGAAGTTTAACTACACCTTCCATATCCCTCAGTTTTGACTAACTACCCAGCATAATGGGATGAATAAAATAAAGTCTTTTATAAGGTATTTCATGCCTTTGTTAGTTTAAATTAACTCTAGAAGGCCTGAGATCCTTAAGCAGGAGAAAACAGTGCTACTCCCAAGCTGGCCCTGCACATTCTTTAAACAGGTATCATCCTGGCTGAGTAAGCTAAAATTTTCCCAATCTCAACACAGTTCTGAAGAACCTTGTGAAAATCTGCTGTGTCAAGATATACTTGGAGAATTGTGCCTGGGATGTCCACTCTGTTCACTGAGAACTGTGTTTCTACACTTGAGGGCAAAGATAAATGGAAAAGTTATGCACAAATGAAAAGACTCACAAAGTAATTTCTCTATCTCTTAGCTTCTCTCCACGACAACAGACATAGCTCCATTACAGATCCAACTCTATTTTACACAAATGCCTACTAAAATTATAATAAAAATGTTCTTATGTTAAATAATGAATAATGCAATAAATGCCACATTATTAATTCTCTTCCCACACATCTGAACACTGATGGCTTTACAGTGGCACACTATAAAGAGATTAATACTGATATGTAAAATCCTCGGCAGCATTTCCTTAACACCCATATGACCTTTACTGAACATAATTAAAACATCCTAGGATTCATAGGAGTCTCTAGAACACTACAGGACTATGTTTAGGCAACTGAATCCTACTACTAGTCCAGATGGTGAAAGTCTAGAGAGCAATTCAGCTGCAGGCTAAATGAGACTCTTGGTGGCCAGCTGGCTCCACATCCCTCTAGGCTCTTCCGACTGCACCGACACCATCATCTGAAGTAGGAACTCAAACACTTTCCTCACATGCAGACACCAAACACACACACCTTCAAACTCATCATGATAACCACCTGCATCCAAAGACCTACCAGGTCTCTGGAAATTTTTAAACATGAAGTTCAAAGAGTCAAGATCAGAGGCAGACAAAGAGACATCTCAGTAACTAAGACAAATGTTGCAGAGAATAAGGTATCTGAGAGGATACTGACTTCAAAACCCCTCCAACTTTAACACCTTTAGTGGAAACTTAAGTGATAACTCATTCACAGAGCAACTCCTGGGACTTGTTTGTTTCAAGTCAAGCACTAGTGTTGGACCTAACTTAAAAACAAATATATACGTCAAGTTGAAAAAATAACAATGACAGAACAGGACATTGCCATAAACAAAGCAAGTACATGAGACTTACCTTATGAATATCTAAAGCACAAATTAAGCATATATAATACAGTAAACATATATATGCACCCCTAAAAATACAGTAAAAAAAAATTGGGCTCTGGAAAATGTCAGCCATCTTTAATGCATACTTTACTAGTAAAATAATAATATTCAAGAGAACTTCAGTCTGCTTCAGTACTTGGATATTACAGAAAAATAAACTGAAAAATTAATATTTTGAGATACAATCTGAAATACATTTTGGTGGCATATAGCCAGAAAATTTCCCAAATACATAGCAATGAAAATTTTCTTAAAATCAAGCACAGAAAAACTGCTCAGCAGATTACTATTGCATCCCAGTGGTGAGCTAATTAACAAAAATGGTAATATAAACCCAGTTGTCTTTATTACAACTATTATTCCTTTAACCATGCGATGAAAACCCATTTAATGAATTGTTAAATTGAATTAAATCTTCCACGAAGAAAATTAGCAGTAGAAAAAGGCAGAATAAAAGACATAAACCCACAAAAATTATTTACTATTGCATTTGCTGTCAAACAGCCACAGCAAATAATTAAGAATGCTTACTGAACCTGCTGCACAACGTAAATAATCCATTTCAGATGGAAAGATATTCCCCAAATATAGTGAAAATCCAGAAGTAATAAGGAGGCAAGTCTGCAAAGCAACAAATAAAATAAATTTATACGAATAAAACTGTTTTTCAGAAAACAACTAGTCAGACATAAATTAGTAATCAGTCGCTTTCAAAATGAGTTACTTTTAAGAATGTAGTTTTTGTGTGAATAAATTTGAAGAAAAATATCAAAATATGCTGACTTCTGAAGATGTTTTGCTGGTTACCAAGACCTAATAATGAACAATGTTCATGTTTAAATCAAGCATTTTGTCCTGACCTGGCAAGTACCTCAGTAAAATACTCAAAAGCTAAGTGCAGTGTTTAGTGGCAAAAATGTTTCAGAAACCTCAGCTATGTCTCTACTTTGCATTCTCTCCTTGACTCCACCAACATTCATTACGCATATGGGCAGCTGGGAAATTGCCAACTAGAACACAGCAGTAAAAACAGTATTGGGATACATTTGTGAAGTTTCTTCCACTATATTCCTGCATCCCTCCAAATTCTCTTCCTGCTTTCATTCAGCAGCACATCCAACAACGTTTAACTGCTCCTCTTCCCTTAATAAGTCTTCAGTTTATTTCATAACTATCATAGTTACACACTCTGCAATAAGTGATTTGTGTCTTCTACTACCATTATTTTGTTCTTTTTTGTCATTTCTCTGAGTAGGCATTTCTTTGAAGGGGCTGGGGAAGACAGGAGACAGAATGGCTCCTTTTTAATATATATTTGGGCATTTTGTTCATGTTAGAAAATTATTGGGGGTCTTTAAAAAGTCCTTGTCATAAAAGACAGAAAATAAGGATAGTATATGTGCATGTATAAACACACACACAGAGAATTTTGGCAGGCTGGAAGAACAGTCTATGGGACCACAAGTTGAAATTGTGCTTGAAGCTCATCAAATTGTTTCTGCACAAAACCAGCCCATCAGCCACTTTGATGTCACTCTACAGTTCAACTGCTCCCTGAAGCAGACTATTCTGTTCACTATGACTTGCATTGCTCAGCACACAGACTTTCATTTTGGACACTGTCTTTCAGAAGGGTTGATAGAGACTAAACACTTGGGAGAAAAATCTAATTGGAATTTAACCTAAGAGTTTATTAATAAAACTGCATTTTAATTTTTTCATGAAATTCATTCTTCTTGATAATATGACTTCAGCAAATGATCATTAAACACTATAATCTCCAAAAATTTACAACTCAGTAAATTACAGACAGTTGTTCCTTTGGACAATTAAGTTTGAGAAAATTTAATGCAAAGAAAGCCAGCACTTCTTTTGCTCTCTTTTCATGTTACAATACATCTAAAAGGAAATCCGAGCCTTGTAGTTTGTCAGAAAGGAAAAAATGCTCAGCTGTTTCCACAAAAATAAGGCAATATTTTTATTCACTGTGCAAAAACAAGCAATTACCATACTAACAGTGAGACAATCTTAGTTCCTAATAAAAATGACGCTTCAAAACACACGAACTGACAGAAAAAGAAAACATCAAATTCTAATTACTATAATGAAGTTTAATTAACTTGGCTCAGAACATGGAGAAGCATATGATGTACATGAGTATCCTGCGATTCTAGCAGTGACACAAAAATTCAAATCACTGTGTTGTCTGTGTAAGAAACACAAGTATATACCTCACTACATAACAATTAAAACAAATAATTATGTGGCTGTTGAACCTTGAGAGATGGAAGTGGCAATCAAGTTCCACATATATTCTTAATGCCAAAATGACATCATGGCAGCAGCCACAGTACATTTAATAGTGAGAAATCTTTTTAAAAGAATGCATATAGTCCATATACTTCATATAGTTTACCAAAAGGCACTGCTTATACATACACATGGGCTGATATTTACCACTACTTTACTTTACCACACTTATTCTCTGCTTATATGATTAATATTTGTGATAAAAATAAGCCCACATATACCATCTCTGCTTACTAGAAAAACAGTCAAAGAATACCAGTAGTCAATTAATTGCTACATTCCAAATTTGCTAAATATGTCTCTATTTTTACAAAGATTTATTTTCAGTACTATCAGTGATTAAATTCTTGGTCTTCAAATGATGCGAAACAGACCAGATTATTGGGCACTAAGGCCTCGCCTGTATTTTTATATTTGCTATCATATAAAGTACTTACTCCCATCAGCAAAGAAAATATCCATGTTTTGTAACTAAAGCAAGGATGCAGCCTCTTTGACAGCTGAAGGTCACTGGATTTGATATCTGGTATATAATTTCCATTCTCTTGTTTTCCCCGCTCCAAAGTTGGCATCCTGTCATAGCTAAATTCTTCTCTGTAACCTTCTTCCCTGGTCATAACACTTCACAAAGGCAATTATATAATAATAATGTAAATTACAAAGAAAGAGAAAAACATATCATTTAGATCCTTCACATACTCAGATCAGTGCTCAACTAAGTTTTTCGTGTATTCAAGACAAAAAATATAAAAGCAATATTCAGCTACTGGATGTATTTACATTTCAAAATACGTAAGTTTTCTAACAACTTACATGCACACCTAAACTAAATTACATCCAACAGCCACAGTTCATAATAATACAGTATAAGTACCAACAAATTGAAAGTTTGTGTATCTATGATACTCAGCAAATTTTTATTTCAAGATCTAAGAACCAGTTTTAGAGGTGTTTAGTTAGTGCATACCTCTATAACCAAAGCTTTTTTTTTCAACCCTAGGACAGCAAAGATAATCAAAGAGGTTTCAATATGAATTTGATTTGATTTCAACACTTTTTATCAGCTATCTAAAATGACAGACTTCCCTATGAGTCCCACAAACACACATACTCACAATAACTCAGCTACAGCAAACTGTTTCTAATTTACCCAGTATCAACCATTTTTCTTGTTCACTTCATCCTTTTTTGTTCACCTCACGGCTTGCCAATCTGCTAAAATACCATGAGGAGTATCTTATATTAGAATTAAGTTACTGCAGATTTTTCAACAGTTAAAAACCTTCGTGCTTACCTTCCACTGAAAAGTTAACTGTCAGTTTAAAACAGCCCTGTGAACACGGCTGCCTGTACACTTTGTGATATTCTCACCGTTCAGTGAGTCATGCCGGCTTTGAAAAGTTCTCCCTTACACTTTGGCTTTCAACAACATCTATTCAGATATGGAACAAAAGCACAGCAAGAACTTCAGTTAAGCCAGGGAACAGGAAAATGCCTCCTGAATTTTAATTAACAGAACACACTAGAAAATGACTGTACTACATCTCATAGGACTGCTTCCAAATCAGACCAACAAATTAAAAGTTTCATGTCTCTTTTTTATTTGAGTACTACCCCTTACTTAGCATCTTAAACAAAAGCTTCTTCACAGTTTACCACTTTTAGCTATCATCATAGCCAGTGATCAGAATCCTAACTAACTAGTTCTTGTTCCAAAAGAGCACAATGTACTTTCTCCTAGGAAAAAATTCAGATAAAAGCTCAAGTATTACAATATCTCAACAAGATGGAAAGTTCAAAAGCTAGAGGTTAGAAATCTATCAAGAGAATTATTTACACTGTAGAACACTTTTTTTCCCACTAACCCCAGTCTTCTGGAGCGTTCAGATAAACCCCGCACATTTCCATCATGCCGTCATTTGCACTTACAGAACAACCAGATGACTGAACATATTTTAAAGCTAGCAGGCAGCAGTGACATGCAATGGCCAGCGTACATTGGATCCAGTCCCCCTGCTTATTAAGCAATGAAAAGGGGAAAAAAAAGGACGTTTTTATCTTGAAGATGTTGGCACCTTGACAGCTACAGCAATGACAGGGTCTTTTGTCTAAACTTTAAACACTCTTGTAACCAAGACACAATTAAATCTTCAGTATTCTGAAGGGCATCACCTTCAAAGTATGCTAGAAAAACTTTTGAACAGCACGACTCCTCAGTTTGTACAGACTGTAGATTTTTGTTTTCTCATAATGTCAGCCAATGCTGAAGGAATATTAAAATGCTAGTTATTTTAATAGGTTTGGACAGAGGAATTAATACACCATACACAGCAATAGACACATCTGTAAGCTGTGCTAGAAAAGAGGAGAAAAAAGGATTGTACAGTCAAGCAGAACTGTCTGAAGTAATTAGGCCCTACTGTTCCTCTGCTCATGGAAGAAACACTGCACAACTATTTCCATTATCTGTAACTTTCCAAAGACCATGGTTTAATGGAAAACGGGTATTGCTTACCTGACAGCTTTTTTCAATGAATACTAGGTACTGATTGACACAAATTACCATAGACACAAAACATAACCATATTTTAACCCTTTTGATAGTTTAGGGAGAAGATTTGTGGTTTGGTTCTTTTTGCTTTTTTTGTTTTGTTTTGTCTTTTTGGGTTTTGGGGGTTTTTTAACACAAAATTGGTTCGATATTCAGGTATTTACTTGATCTAATCTCTTTGAATAATAATAATAATAAAAAAAATTATAAAGTCCTGCACCACTAACCATAGCAGGGTCCAAACTCTAGAACAATTTGTTCACAATTCCAAGTGTTTCAGCCAGTATTGTATCTGAAAGTTCCCTCTCTCAAGCATGGTAGTACAGTGTTTATCAGGTTATAGTAAAATTCCTCCTATCCCCTTTCCTGTGCACTTCTCAGTATTTCCCATTTCTCCTTTGCACACAGGTTCATGGCATAATTACTGTATCCTCTGCACTTGGCTTCAGCATCAAGAAAAAACACTTATACTTCAAAGTTCAGTTTCTACTCTAAAAATTTTCTGGGGCCCTTATTTTAGGTTCCCTTCATCTCATGTTCCTAATTCCAGAAAAAGTCTCTTTTTTTGTGGAAGATCTGGTAACCAGAACCCAAGTCAATGACTAAGACCTTCTAATGCTAAATAAGGTACAAATGTGCTGTACAAAGAAATTCCTCTTAATTCTAAAGAATGCATAGGAATTTTACACAAAGATTGCAGCAAGTATAACAATTCCAACACGAGAAGCTTCTAAAGTGAAGTCTACATTTAGCCTCCTGACCAGCTTTTCCATTTTCTGATGAGTTAACAGCTGCACTACACTTGTGGGTTTTTCACACATTTAATTATGCTACTTTAACTAATTACCTGTATTCCTTGTTTAGTATTTTCACCTCTTTTAAAACCATCTCTTTGACATTTTTTTTTCTCTGAAGCTGATTGCTCAGTCCATGTTTCCTAGCTCATGTCTTGGGGGATCTACTGAACCAAGATCAAAATGTAGATCAAATAGCTTCAAATTGATGTTTTGCTCCCCTAGAGTAACGTTTGCTCCCCCAGTATAATACAAACTCCTTTGGATTAGTCCTTCATGTAAACCATCATCTTCTCCAGAAACAAAATCTCTTTATCCATCATATTTTTGCCAACTAACACTCCCCTGCCAGCACTCCCACTGGAAACTCACTGAAAGAAAACAGTACATAAAATTCTTTAAATCAATGAATTAAAAAGAGGCTAACACTCTCTCAGCACTTTTCTAAAAACAGCACTGACAACAGACATTCATGTGTTTCTCCTTCCAATGGCATATCTCAGTTACTTCAGAATGAGACACTGCAATCTGTGTGCAGTTACTGCCAACCAGAATTTATTCTGCTCTAGGAACCGTACAGAATTCATTAAGGTGTTAAACATCTGAAATGCGTTCCTAGCCCTTCTTTGCCTAAATAACACTGAGTGAACAATACAACTAGAAACCAAAAAGCTGCCGAAGACAACTGCTGCTTTAGTCACACAACGTAGGCAGTGTATTTTGTGATTTCTACAAAAAAAGTACACACTGCTCTGCTCGGTCTCCTGAAAGCACCTCCTCTTTACGTGGCAGTTCCTATTGAAACTACTGGGATGCTGATCTCATCAACTCAAAAAACTTTTGTTTGTGAAACAGTGTTTGTTAAACAAAATGCAGAGAGGCCTTATACAAGATACCTGAACTGCACTGTGTGCAGAGAACTGGTAAAAGTATGAACTACAGAGAGAGTAAGCAAGTAAATAAAATTGAATTCCTCAGGCACTACAGCAGCTCCTTCATTAATGATATTAAGTCAAAACCACCTTTTTTATTCCTGTTAGGCACGTTTATCACGTCCTAGAGTTTATCCTATCACGTTGAAACTGACTGCTACTGAGAGCATCGTAATCCATCAATATGCCATTGGCACCTGCATCCTCTTCCAACCCACTCCATTTACACCACACTGGTATGACTCGGTGCCTGCGTTATTCTCAGGGCCACGGAGAGCTCTTAGCCCAGGGGAGGTGACAGCCTGTCCGTGGGTTCTCCCTGGTCCGGGCATCTCATCACAGACACGCTGTCATACACTACGACCACAATTTCGGACAGCATCATCAGCAAGCCAACAGACTGTACGTACCCTTCTCCTTTAAGCTTTTCCGGGGTAGCCTCGTACGACACCACCTTTACCATGCCCTTATGCCCAGCCAGGGGAGCCCCTGCACAAGGAGGCCGTTCGCTGCTCCCCCTCCCCGCCACTCGCCCAGGGCAGCACCGAGGGGTGCGCAGAGGGCCGAGAGCTGCGCTGAGGGCTCAGGGCAGCACCGAGGGATGCGCAGAGGGCCGAGAGCTGCTCCGAGGGCACACGCCTGCTCCGAGGGATCTTCCCGGCGCCGGGGCAGCGCCTGCGCGGGCCCGCGAGCGCTCCGAGGCACGAGGCGCTGCCCCGTGACCTAGAGCGAGCAGCGCCATTGGCCGCGGCCGCGCGGGCTCAAGGCGCCTCGCGGGAAGGTTTCGCGCCTCGGTTTCCCGCTCTCGGGGGGTCGTGCCGCATCCCTAGGGCTGTTTTGGGGGCTCTGACTCTTCGCTAAGGCGCTCCGGAATGCTCTCTCTCCTTTCTAAGGCGGTCTCCTACTTCTGGAGACGCGCAGATGACGAAGATGAGAGATGGGCGACCTCTGGTAGGAATTGCGGGCCGGTTGTGGGTTTGTTGGTGCGGCTTCTGAGCCGTGAGGCCTGCTCGTCCCCCATGCGACTGGAGCTAAGTGCAGACTTGTTTCCTTAAGAGGGAATGTAAAGAGAAGATGGAGATTATGAGGCATCCTTTTGACTACTGTGCAAATTTTCCCAGAAGTACGTTTTTGCTGTTTCCCGGCTAGGACAGGATACTTTTGCTGCTGAGAGTATGGAGTGAGGTGTAGTAGCGGTGCCCTGGCAGCCAGGAGGGCCAGCTATGGCCTGGGGTGCGTCAGGCACAGCCTCGTTGGCTGGGTCTGGCAGGGGATTGCCCTGCTCTGCTCTGTACTGGGGCAGCCTCACATCCGGTCCTGTGTGCAGTTTCAAATGCCTCAACATAAGAACAACAAATCATTATAGTGAGTCTAGTGGAGGCTGAGCAAGACGGTGAAAGGTCTCGAGGATGTGACTTAGGAGGAGCAGCTGAGGTCACTCGGCTTGTTCAGCTTGGAGAAAAGAAAGCTGAGATGTGACGTGCAGGGAGCTTGTCTCCTGCCCCTGAGGACCGGTGACAGGACACAAGGACAAGGAAGGAAGCTGCATTGGGGGTGGTTCAAACTGGACAGTGGGAAAAGGCTCCTCACTGGGAGGGTGGTCAGTCACTGGAACAGGCTTCCCAGGCAAGGCACCAAGTTTGTCACAGTTAAAGGGGCATCTGGATGATGTGCTGAGTCATATTATTTAGTTTTAGGTAGTCCTGTGGGGAGCAGAGAGTTAGACCCTGTGATCCTTATGGGTCTATTTCAGTGTGAGATATTCTGTGAATTGTTTTTTTTTAAACAGAGCCTAAAGCATGTTGGTTTTAAAATGTAGTTTGTCTTTAACTGGCTTTATTAATTGGTTGAAACCATAAATTGCCATAAGACCTCAAGACTTAATTGTGAAAATTATTAGTTGGAAGCTGTTGCTATTTTCCTGTTGGCCTTTTGATAGAATGGATGTCCCTTTTAGTAGCGTTCATAACTTTTTGCATAGTCCTACAAACAAGTGATTTGGGTTTATGTCAACACTTTTCCTTTTGATGCAGGTAATAAAGAATTGAAAAGGGTACAAGGAGTAGTGACAAGACTTTGCCATGATTATGGGATGATAGATGACATGATAGTCTTCACAAAGGATGTTGTTACAAAAAACATGCTGCTGGCTGTTGGACAAGAAGTTACTGCCACTGTGGAAGAGGATAAAACATCAGGCGGCCTGAAGGCTGTCAGGGTAAGAGGTGAAGATAAATAGTAGTCTCACTTTCTCCGTAAGTGCCTTGAGGCTTTGTTTTGGAAGTTGCTATTGTTTCAGCCTCACAAATTCTACAAAATAGGAGAAAGTGCAAGCTCTTCACCTAGAGGGGATAAGTTGGATTTTGTGGGTCATTTTACTGTTTCATTGCATCTCCTTTCAAATTATGTTTAATGCTGATTCTCTGAATACAGGTTTAGATGTAGTGAATAAGAAGCTATTAGTTGAGATTATTGTATCAGAATTTTAGTCATACCTACTCCAGATCTGTATAACATTTCCAGATTTCAGTCAATTTTATGTTATTGTTATATGAATGGATAAGAAAATCAAAGCAGTTTGATCTTGTGCGAAGTTTGCACTTTTTTGCACAGAAGTAATGTATGTTCTTGTGAATAAGAACAGAAATTGCAAAACTTCTTGTAAAAATTGGTAACAATGTTACAGACAATTACAAAAATGGAAATCTTGCTACCTTTTTGCTTAGCAATTCATTTGCGAACTTATTTCAAGCTTGTCACAAATTTTGAGGGGAGTATTTCTTAGCAAATCATGTTGAAACCAGATGTAGTTTCATTGATTAAATAAAACCAAAGAAAGACTTAATGGGGAGACAGTTTTATTCTGTGATCCAAAATTAAACATAGAAGGAAGGTAAACACAAAGTCTTTTTTCTAAAGTATTACCAGCTCTAGTGCTATCAAAAACCTAGTGTCTTGTAAGATAACCTTATATATCTTCTTGAATCCTTTTGTTTCTCCTTTTTAAATTTAAATTACTTTCTTGCATAAAAACTAAGTATTGTTTGTCCAACAAGCAATATCAATGCTGTTTGGTAAAATAGTACTCACACACAGTCAGAAAAAGGAATAGTTTAAATCTTACTTTTTCTTCCTTGTTTTACTTCTGACTGACAGCTTTCACCATCCTGTTGAAATATTGTCATTGCTCCAAAATACATAAACGCAGTAACTGAGAAGCTGCATGTGCATCTGCAAAGCAACTAGAATACTTCAGCAGTTGTGCCATGTTTTGCTGTATATTCTAGATAATAGCATTTTCAAAAGTACTTTTTTTCAAAAGCATTATGATTTTCCTTATTCCTATTTGTGAACCATAATCCTGCAGGCATCTCAGACTGTTGGCAATGTAGTTTGTGTCTAGGTGAAAAGCTTTGAGACAAGTTCATGTCCTATACTCCATAGGATGTCAAAGTCTTGACTCAATAAACAAGATGAAAAAGCTAATTTCTTTATAGTCTGTTCTAACAACATAAAAACCTAAACTTTTCCACTATTCCATTCCACTTTGTGATGTATTGCCTTACTTTCCATGTAGTGGTGCAAACTTGAGATACTCTGAACATTTGATAAGAACAGACAACAGTATTTGAATTGTAGTTGTTTTGCATGGTGAAAAACTTTCCAAACCCCTAGTTATAGGACAAAATTTAGCTTCCTGACAGACATAATTATTAACTACTGTACAAAAGTGATGCTTGAATACCAGTACTATCTCCTTTCAAATAAGTGAGATATTACCACTTAACTTTGGGTTTTAAGTGATCTAAAAGATACTCCTCTAATTGCAGACAGGAGTACAAGCTCTGCAGCCTGGACACTGCAAACATGCAGTTTGGGGCAGAACGTGGAAGGCACGCTTCAAACTTTGGTGGTGTCAGTGTGTTTGTTACTTGTTTTAGAGAGAGTATGGTCAGCTTTGAGTAGATCTCTGCTCAGTTTACCGTTTCAGTTGCTGTTTGGAGTTACTGGCCACGTGGTTTGCAAGGATCATGGCTCAGAAGTCTGAATTTCAGTTTAATTGAGGTCAAGGCCTAATCAAACTCTGCATGGAATGATTATAGGTTCTC
Organism: Brachypodius melanocephalos; assembly: GCA_013398615.1. NCBI lineage: Eukaryota > Metazoa > Chordata > Aves > Passeriformes > Pycnonotidae > Brachypodius > Brachypodius melanocephalos. The sequence continues at coordinate 40,942 of VZSR01001299.1, read as the reverse complement.
TAGCAGGCTTTAAAACCAGGCTGCTACCAGTGGTAGTAGGAAAGCCATTTTGACCTAGTATGATAAAGAACTTTAGTTTTACTGGTAGAGAAAAATAGAGAAGTATCAAAAGAAAATGTATGTTGGGAGTTTTAAGGCATTTTAATGTCTCAAAAATATTTCTTCAGGTCTACAAATTACTTTCAAGTGTAACCTCATGTGTAGTTTACATGAAATGTAAATTTACTAGTCTTCTGAGGAACAGTTTTCTTATTCATATTCTATCCATATGAAGTCATAAAAATCACTTTGGAGAAAGTTTGGTATTCTCAGACCTTCCTGGTGAATGGGAAGATATGTCTGTCAGACTGGAACAAAGTATAGATTTTTCTTTAATTTTTTTACAGAGTTTTCATATTGTCAAAGAAATATTGTGTAATAATTCTTTTAATGCAATAAACTAGTATTGGCTAAAAAATAGCTATATATAGTCAACTGTAGTGTTTGCAAACCTCTGAAGTATAGGTAGACATAGGCTATTTATTACTATTGTAAATGGTAAACATAATGTTCAACAAAATAAATCATAAAATTAAATATGATAGTATACTCCAGATTGGATCAGACTCCAGTAAACCTACATGTGAGGTGAGGTGGTGATGTGAAGAGTCTGTAGGAAGCAGCTCTAGAGGTTTTCTTAACCAAATTATTAAAAAGTGACAGGGTCAGTCTGAAATACTTGTAGTGTTTATAAATACCATCTTGAAAACATGTTTTTTGCTTTCTGAAATAGTCATTTTCTACTTCCAGTTGTGTACAGACACATTGCTGGATGTGGTGTTCCTGTCAAATGAAGAAATATCTTAAGTAGATCTAGAGCAAGGGATGTGTGGGAATGATTTGAAAAATCAGCATGTAATTATAGCAGTTGTCAGCACTGCAGCATAAAGCACTCTTTTAAAAAGAGAACTGTTTATTACTTACTCTTTTTGTGTCCAAAAAGTAACAGCTACAGTAAGTAATTGTCTAATAAGAAGCTTTGCCTCCATAAGCAATTGAAATTTTGTGTATTTATTGTAGGAATATATATTTAATAGTAAGTGTCTGCTGTTTAAATGTTGGGGTTATTTTTGTGTTAATAGGTAGACACCATCCAGAATACACAAGACTCCAGTACTGCTTATGATGCCTCTGAACTAAATAAGAAAACGTTAATTGGCAGTATCACCTCTCTGTCTGTGGATGGTGGCTATATTAATGAGAACACATACTTCGCAATGCAAAACGTCTGGGAAGGTGTGTAGGGACTTCGTTTCCTCTTTCTTAATATTTTTGTGTGTACAATAGTAATATCTTCTGATAAACTTGCAGTTGTCATCCCAAACAAGTTCTAATGGAATATGTGGTGAAACAGCCAGACATAGATGAAGAAAGCTGCCTGTCCATTGTCACTGAGCGTGACCTGTGCTTTAGCATAACGTGCATGTTAGCAGGTGTATTTTTCCACTAGCATCTTCTACATAGTTTGGCGTAACCTGCAGAGCAAAGGACTGCAAAGAGAACTTTGGACTCAGTGAGGCTGAATAATGCATTGTTCTGGCTTTTATATCACTTACACTAATTCTGTAGGGGAGTAATGTAAATGTTATCAATAGTAATTAACCTTGCGAAATATTCTGTTTTGTACAGATTTCAAGCCTTATGAAGGTGACTGGGTGCAAGCAAAGTATTATATTAACTCAACAACGTGGAAGAGTGAAGCAGTTGCTGTAATGCCTTTGAGGTATAAGCAAGTAAACAAGGTAAATGTTCTGAACATTGTTTTTGGCAAGAGGAATTCTGGGTGAAGTGAGATTTTGAATTGGTTTCAGCTGCAAATATTGGTAGATCTTCCATAACACATCTTTAATTAGAAAGTAAAATGTATCAATTCATCCATGCAGAGCATGTTTGTAAAATAATAAGGCGTTTTGAAAGTGCATACACATTTTGGGTTGAACAGAAAGAGTAACTAACTTAAGTATTATGATTGCTGATTTGAATTCTTACTGTTAGTTATAATGAGGATGTGTCATGCCTGGGGAATTTACTATGTTTAATTTATTCAAGTGTTTCAGCTTAAAAACAACCACAGTTGCTTTTTTTAATTTTAATGAAAATATTTGTTCACTATAATAATGTATATACTATGCTAGGTTTATGGCTTATTGTCTTTATCTTAACCTTATGTATTGAATATTTGCATGTCAAATGTAGGAAAAGAATTCTTCTCATTACTGCTAGTATGAAAGTATAAATTAGCTAAGTTAATGTGTCGCAAGAAAGCTATCATGGTTAAGTCTAGTGTACACATTGTAGTATGCACTTCTGTGGAACTTAATGCTTATTTGAAGTACTTGTGTTTCTTTGCGCTTCTAAATCTGAAGACAAGCTCAGTGATTGTTGGTTAGAGCTCTGTGGTTACCTCATGTAAATAACTGAAATTTCAGAATGCATTTTCATTCATGCTAGAAGGGCTGTGTAAGGGGAAAAAATAGGCAATGTTAGTATGTCTGTTAACTTAAAAAGGCAATGTCAAGTAACAGTGAATACAAACTATTACAGGTTCGCATTTCCAGCATCTGTGGAAGAACTGGGACACTAGATGACAGTATATTTTTCACTTTGGATTCACTGAGACTTCCTGATGGTTACTCACCTCGTAGGCATGATCTAGTGAACACGATTGTGGTGGAGAGCAGTCAGTCCTGTTACATTTGGAGAGCTCTCTGCTTGGTGCCAGTCAGCGAGGATGGGTAACATTATTTTGTTCTCTTTATAGCCGTTAGAGATGTGGTGTAGTTGTGCAGCTTATATGTAATTGAACCTGTTAAGCAAGAAATACTGTGAATATTTCTTTAGCTGACTAGAAGGCATAATAGACCATTGGAAAAAACAGCATGACATGATTTGGCCCTTGTTTGTTTTTTTTTTTCCTCAGAAGGTGAGAACATGAATGCTGCTAGAGAAGCAAAACTTGTAGCAGCTGCACTCAGGGATATTGCTAGGCAGGGAAGGAGTTTTGTGTGCATATTAGAAAAAGGCCAAGTTCATTGTGCTTCTCTACTAGGGACTTCACTGTTTGAAAACAAATCGCAGCAAAACTCATATAAAATTCATTTTAATCCATTTTGCAGAAGTTACAGTGATTGTTCAGATATCTGTCCTAAAAGGAAAAGTTTCATGGTCTAAATAATAGAAATTAATTAGGCTTGCAAGTATTGAACTGAATGGTTCTGCAGGGACTTTAGATGTTATATGTGGTATGAGGAGAATCTGGACACACCGACACTGCAGAGGAGGTTGGAAAAAGTAGATGATGTTCAGTACGGAGAAGAAGCAAAATTTAGGGAAATAATCAACTGCACAAAAGTAAAATGGGGAACTGGTCAATAATGGACATCATCAAAGATCTGGAATTTGATTTGTGAGTTTAAGTGTCTGTCCTGTGAAACACACAAATGCCACCTGAATAAATAGATCTGTTCACTGTAAAATCTATCATTTTCTGTGCTTGATGTCTTGGCAGGATTACATAATCTAATTCTGCAGGCCAAAAATAAATTGTCAATTGGAAAGTCCAAAGGGAGAGCAGAAGGACATTGTGATATCTTTCAAACATCATCTTTGGGAGATCTCTAGGAAATTTAGCCAAAGCCACTATATATGTCTTCAAAGGATCTACAAAGAATGATACAAGCTGTTTTCTCTAGAGATAACAGATAAAATAAATTGTACCTTGATGAAACTTGAAGTGTTTACATAATTTTGCAAAGAGTACAGTTTGTTCACATCTTTTTTTCAGTTGCACCTATTTTTAATGATGGATTTTATACAGAAAATTATTACTAAAGCCAAATTACAGAAGTAGACCTTGATTTCTGAGGTTTAGTGTACATCCTACCTTATCTGCTTAGGCTGCAGTGGGAGACATCTAGTGGGCTTGGCTAGTAAATTGATGTAGGTAATGAAAGCAGCTGCACTCATTTTCTACTTCAGTATGTCAGATAACTCAGGAGTACTGAGGGTGGTGTGTACATACTAGTGAGGTTATTAACATATTTTTAAATTATTTCCATGCCACTTTATCTAAATGAATAGTTTCTTAATTACAGAATAGAAACCATGTAAAAAATTGTTTCTACAGGTCGAAGACAGCAAGAGTTTAGACCTGTGCTCAGTATTTCAGACAGGGAAGAGCATGTGCCTGGTTTCATAGGCATTTTTCATCAGTCCTATGTGATAAAAGTTTTCAAGGGTAGCTTTTGGTTTTCAACGGTTTCTTAATTTTGTCCTCATCTTGCTAATTTCAGATTACTGAAATTCTTAATTGGAACAGTAAGCAGAGGACACAGGTGCATAGGTTGAAACACTTCCAGTGCAGTCATTTTATCTCTTAGCTGCAGTGCTAATAATGACTCTTGCTAAGGAACTGCTCTTTGTTGTGCCTTTGTTCAGCTCCCAACGAGAGCCATAATGACTTCACTCACCATTTGATTCAGCTCTTCAGCAGGGATTCTCAATCATTTTAGTCTTGCATCCAAAGTTTTATGCTGGTTTATTGTGCTGCTGACAAAAGATTTGTTGCTGCTTAAATTAGTTAATCTAATTGTCTTGGAAGTATAAATGGCTTAGGAAAAAGATGAACTGTCTCACCTGGTTCTTTCTAAATATTGTGACTGTGCCTTTGTATACACCGAATCAAAGATATTTGCTGAGCCAATTAGTGTTTAAAAACTGCTACCTAAAATTATTTTTGCAGACAATCTCACTCTAGTGAAGGTAATGTGGATGACCCTTATGAAGACATAATGAGAGACAAAGGAGGGTTGAAAGTATCAAGAATGACTGACTTTGGAACTCTGAAGCAGGGGGAATCTAAAAGAATGATCATTTGGATAGAGTAAGCCTTTCTGATTGTTTGAAAATTTGTTTCTATGACTCTGCAATCTGTTAACCTGTTTTACATTCAGAACCCTCTTCTAGTGGAGCCTTGTGGTTTGTGATCTTCAAGTAACCTCCAGATACTATGGAATTAAAGAGAATTTCACACTGAATTTAATGTCTGTAGGGTAGCCTTTTTGATACTGAGCTTTTGTCTTGCAGATAGTGCTTTGAGACTCTCCAGTCCTGTATCTCTTGTCAGTCCCATTAAAATCCTTCCTAGAACGAGGATTGAAGTAAAAGCTTTTACTTGTGTGTTTAACTGAAGCTGCAGATACTCTGCCATCTTCAGAATCTCAGAACAAGAGGGCTGTTGCATACTCATGTATTAAAAGCAAACCAGATTTTTTTTCTGGATTTTTTTTTGTAAACTTGGTTGCTGAAGAGCTATGTTGGTGTATCCTTAAGGGGGTTTTTTTTGGTGGGCGGTGTTTTTTGGGGGGGTTGGTTGGTTAGGGTTTTTTGTGTGTCTTTTCTTTTTCACATCTGAGCATAAAGGCTTAAATGAAGACACACCTGCATACCCATTATTTGCTGTTCTGTGCTCTTTCCTAAAAGTTGGTTACCCAGGGATGAATTTGAAGCTCCCGTTGGTTTATATTATACACAGTATTTTTAAACGCTTTATATGGTAATTCATGTGACCTTGAAATATTAACATAAAGCAGAGGTTCTTGTCCTCATTAGTTAGAAGCAGCAGGGCAATTTCTTCCTGATAGCAGTTATAAAATAAGGGTAAGTAACCTGCTGCAGACAATTGTGTTTGGCTTCACGTAGAAATAAACTTCTCAAGAACATTCACCATGCACTTAATTATGTAACTAATCACGTAACTACTTCTAGGAATAAAGGGAGCATACCACAGTCCTTAATCAGCTGCAAATTAGCTGGATGGGTGAAAGACAAGCAATTCAGTGTTGAAATTCTTCAAAACTTTGAGAATGGTCCATCTTTTCCAATAAATCAAGAGAACCTCTCAAAAGCTGCAGTTAATTCATTTAACAACAGTGGAAGAACAACATGTGAGTCACTGAACCATACATCCATTATGAAGAATGGAGTCATTCCAGGTACAGTGAAATGGTAACATTTGAATGCTAAATATTAGCTCCTCAGAAGACTGGTAAATTTGTTTGAGAAGACTTGCTTATGTTACCAATAGAAATTGTGATAACAAAATTTATTGTTATATATTTACTACAGAAGGAATTAATTTTCAAGATACAAATTTATCAAGGACAAATGAAAACAATTCATTCGTGAAAGATGAAAATATGAAAAATGGAGAAAGTGAGCAAAAAGACCATGTGGAGCAACCAGTTAAGCACAGCAATATTACTCCAGAAATTGTGATACCACCAGGTGAAAAAATATTCATTGTGATTGTATGCACAGCTGTGTAAGTATTTCTTTCCATTATTTCTAACCAATACAGTGACAAGAAGTAATTAAAATAGACTTAACAGTTCTCTTAATTTGGGCATAGTTCTCTTCTTAGCGTGTCGTGCTTTAACCCCAGCTGGCTACTAATCCGCATTCAGCTGCTCACTCACTCCTTCCAGCAGGACAGTGGGAACAATGGGAAGAGTCACAGTGAGAAAAATCATAGGTTGAGATAAAGACAGTTTAAAAGGCAAAGCAAAAGACACTTACACAAGCAAAGTAAAACAAGGAATTTGTTCACCACTTCCCGTGGTCAGACAGCTGTTCAGCCATCCCCAGGATAGCAGGGGTCTGTCACACGTGATGGTGACTTGGAAAGACAAATGCCATCACTCAGAATGTCCTCCCTTCTTCCTTCTCCCAGCTTTATGTCCTGAGCATGATGCCCTGTGTTGTGGAATATCCCCATTGGGGCAGTTGGTGTCAGCTGTCCTGGCTGTGTCCCCTTCCAGCTCCTTGTGCACCCCCGGACTCCTCCCTGGTGGGGCAGTATGAGGAGGGCAAAAGGCCTTGGCTCTGTGCAAGCCCTTGGCAGCGCTGTGAAAACATCCCTATGCTATCAACACTTCTTTCAGCACAGATCAAACCACAGCCCCATACTAGCTACTCTGAAGAAAATTAACTCTAGCCCAGTCAAAACAGGCACATGGTGTAAAGTAAGCCAGTACATATTAGCAAATCATCTGGAAACCTGTAGTTACCATTTCAGTGCTTGAGTCTGAATTTTTATTGAAAGAAAATGGTAGTAGTTAATGACACAGTATGAGTGGGAGTAGGTAACATCTCCAAAATGGCACAGTGAGGTGAAGATAATACCTGCAGATGGATATGTTATTTGTAGTAAATCCATTGCTCCATGAGCACTAGAGCTAATACAGATTTCCTGGGAATTGCTGTGTTATGTCTGGTGCATTTCTTCTAGTCTTTAGTATCTTGTATGGCTACATTCCCTGATCTCAAGTTTTCCTGTTCTGTGATGGGAAATTCAAGTTATGTGTGCTGAAATAGGAAAGAAAAACCTTTCTTCACTGAAGGTAATTCACAGAGGAAGTGGTTTGCGAGTCTTAGAAAACCCTCGGAAAACAGAAAACACTCAGCTATACAAAATATTAATTTAGTTAAGAATGGAAAGCAGCTTTGTGGGAGTTCTTTCATTTCTGTAGGAATAGGAACCTTATGTGCCAAAGCTTACATTTTTGTACCTTTCGCTTGCTTCCAGCTGTAGCTCTGCAGACTTTATGTTCCACAGCCATTGATTCCTAGGATGATAAAGGAAAAATTGGGCAGAGGAAAACAAGGTTTCATTCATCAAAGTAATTCTGCAATAATATTCACACGACTTCTCTTACCATTTTAAATAGTGAAGCAAGGAGTAAAAAAATTCTTAAGAGGATGATTCAGCTCTAGTTTGAAGGAAAGAGCTGCAGGCATGGCTTGCCTTTGTGGAGATAGACATGTAGAAAGAACGATTTGTATTTCACTGTAAATCCATAAAAGCCACAAAGTCTTAGAGTCTTCCAATAATACAAATTAATCCACACAAAGCTTCATGGGAGTCTGCAGCATGAATTTAACAGGTGTTTGCTAGCCACTTAAGAGACATAGAGACTGTAGATTTAGACCATAAGTTTGGACAGTTCAGTGTCTGTTTTGAGGTTATATCAGAGAAAGCCATGCTATAGTTTTAACCTGAGCAGCTAGTGTTAGTTGGCAAAAGTTTAAAAAGTGGTTCTCCTGCCAAAGGGGAAGATAAGGTGGAATTCTTGGACACATTTGTTTCAGGCACATGGTAGCAGCGTTGGACCATGTAGTTAGAGAATTGCACTGTGGTAGTGCTCAAGTTTCTTAGAAACCAATCTGAAGAAACGTTTCCCTCCTGGTTTTTTTTCCTGTCTGTCACTCTCCAAGCAACATTTGCACATATAAAGTATATTTTTCGGAAATAAAGGATTTTTCCTGCTTTCTCCACTTCATGTGTTTCCAGTTAGGGTTCAGTTCTGAGTAGCTTTTTTGCAAGGTGCTGCAAAGTTGTTACTGCAAACAGTGAAGGGATTTGCAGCAGGTTCTTCTGCTGGAGCTGTTTAGCTCTTCTTTTGCAGTAGCAGTAATTCCAAGATGTTCTTGTAAGGGGGAGATTAATTCTGTACCCTAGTACGTTGAGTGGAGGCATTTTGCATTTTACCCAAGGTTTTGATGAAATTGTGGGGTTGAGATTTTTGCAGTGGTTTTGGGTTAGGGTATTTTGGTTGGATGGGTGAGTGGCTGGGTTTTTTAATTATTTATGATACCTGGATTGAACTCAAGATGGGGAGTGTGAGGAATTACCCTAAATTAGCAATTCTCATATGTAACTGAAATGAGAATTTATCTCATGGCTGGAGAAAATGAAGTGTGAACATATTGATTTTAAGATGATAACTTCTGTTTACTTGCAGGATTCATGGACACAGTAAAGAGCTCCTGTTGCTTGGCTTTTCTGATTTTACTGTTGGCCGCTACATTGAAGCCACCGTAACATGTGAAGAAGAATTACTTATAGCACCTGTACAAACTTATTCTCCAAGAAAGCATAAAATTATTCCAGATTCTCAGCCAAGGAAGACAACAGTGGCTGGCCCTAAACAAACAAGGTACTGTCACTTAAAACATAAAAATAACACTTAACACTGCTCTGTTTGGTATTGCTAAATCTATTCTGTAATGCTGAGAAAGAAAATGTGAAACTGGGAGAATATGTACATGTTTATATGTAGTTGTGTATATATATATATATGTATATATATGTATATGTTGTAAACAAGATGGTTGTGGACATTGATGATAGAAGTTGTTTTAGTAATTAACTGATTTCTTTGTAGATTTTTCAAACAGTCTCTAATATGTAGTGTGGTAATAAGATAAAACACTGTTCCTTAGTTATCTACTTAGTAACAATTGTGTTATTAAGAAAAAAGATGGGAAACAGAAAAAAATTTGTGAGATAATAAGCTCCTTAATTCTTTACACAGCTTAATTGTCTACCTCTGACTTATGTCTCCCATCTTTCATTCATTTTGTTTTGCAAATAAGCTTCCATTTTACTTACAGTATTTGCTTAGTTATAAAAATACACTTAAGCTGAAAAAACAGAAACATGGTGTTTTCAAATAATCTGTAGGTAGAACACTTATTAGAGAATAGCCAGAGTTGGAAGGAATCCATAAGAATCATCAAGTCCAGTTCCTGCCCCTGCACAGAATCACCCCAAGAAACACACCATGTGCCTGAAAGCTTTGTCCAAACACTGAACGCTACCAGGCTTGGGCCTGTCACCACAGCCCTGTTGCAGTGCTCAGCCACACTCTGGGTGAAGAATCGTTCCCTAATACCCAGCTTCAGGCCTTTCCCTGAGGTCCTGTGCACTGGTCAGTGGATCCATGCCTGCCCCTCCTCTTCCCCTCGTGGGGAAGTTGTAGACTGCAATGAGGTCTTCCCTCAGTCTCCTCCAGGCTGAAAATAACAAGTGACCTCAGCAGCTCCTCATAAGGCTTCCCCTCCAGGCCATTCACCATCCTCCTGGCAGGACAATCCCCTCTCTTGCCTGGCTGGCAATGCTGTGCCTGATGTACCCCAGGATACAGTTGGCTCTCCTGGCTCTCCTGGCTGCCAGGGCGCTGCTGACTCGTGTTCAACTTGCCATCCACCAGGAGCCCCAGGTCCCTTTCTGCAGGGCTGCTTTTCAGTGTCTTATCTCCCAGTCTCGCTATACATCCAGGTGGACCAGGTGCAGAAGCTGGCACTTGTCTTTGCCCAGTGTCATACAGTTGGTGGTTGTCCCTTTTGTGACCTAATTTGTGTGGGTCTCTCCAGCACCTCTCTGCATTTGAGGGAGTCATCAGCTCCTCCCAGTTTAGTACCATCAGCAAACTTACTCAGTATACCTTCAAATCCTTCATCCAAGTCATTTGAGAAGATGTTGAAGAAAACTAGCCCTAAGATGGAGCCCTGCAAAACCCCACTAGGGACAGGTCAGCAGTCAGATGTCTCCCTCTTCACTGTAACCCAGTTGCTCATCCATTACATGATGTATCTTATCCAGCTGTGAGCTGGATATTTTGTCCGGAAGGATCCTCTGAGAGACAGTATCCAAAACTTTACTGTCTTGTAATGACATCAGCCAGCTGTTTGAATACTCAGATTAATACCATCAGATCCCATAGAGCAATCCAGCAGGAGCAGCAAATCCTGAAGTTCGGGTTCATCTGGGAGTCTGTCATTCTCAGTCATGACTCTCCAGCTAAGGGCACTGGTACTCCCATAGCCCTTCAATGGTGTTGACGACAGAGGCAAAGAAATCATTAAACATCTCTGCCTTGTGTGTTCCTGTGTGTGAGGTGATCATCCTCATCCCATAATGGGCCAATGTTGTTTTTGCAGTGCTTTTTGCTTTTGGCATATTTTTAAAACATTTTTGTTGTCCTCCACAGTACTGGACAGCCTCACCTTCAATTGAGCTTTGACCCCATGAATTTTTTCCCTGCAGTGTCAAGGAGCATCTTTGTAGGGGATCTCTTACCTTTCTTCCCAATATAACAAACTTCTCAGTTGTCCCTCTGAAGGAGTCATTAGTCTGTTGTGTGTGTGTGTATGTGTTTCGGGTTTATAGTCTTTATTATGTTAATTAGCTGTTTTTCACATACATTATGTATGTGAAGCAGGCTAAATGATATGTCGTAAATTATATGCCATATAAGCAAGCTAAATGATATGTTGTACAATTTTTTTTTAGAAATAAGAGAAGGTGGTGTTCAAACTTTCTTCCGCATTATACTATACCAGATGAGTTAAGAAAATGTGTCGAACAGCGGTTAGACATACTGACCTTTCAGCCCCTCCTGGCAGAGGTATGTAAGTGTAGGGTTTATATTTAAAAAAAAAAATTCTGCTACTGTGTTTTTGTTAAGCACTCTTAACTTAGGAAGAATGTGTAATCCTTAGTGTAAGAGAAGATGACATAACACTTGTCAGATAGACTTAAACTTCAGTCTGGATCCCATAACTTCCATGGATTTCAGTATGTTACAGATTCCAAGCTTACAAAACTACAAAAGCATGAATGGGAAAATATGAAAAGAGAGTCGAATTATACTGGGGAGGACATCGTAGAAGCTGAACAAAGATTTCTCTGTATTCTCACTTTTTAGGCAGCATTTGAAAGAGTTTTTTGAGGTATCAGAAAAGTTGTTACTTCATAGAAAATCACAGTCTCTTAAATTATTGCAATAATAGAGTTGTTTTCTGGTTGTTCAAAATTGTTTTCTTAAGCACTGTCAGATTTAATTCACTATAGCATGTTCAAATTCTTCCCGCAAGTATAGCAGTTTCAGAATACATATAAAACACCACCTAAAAAGCTGTAAAGTCTTAACAAGAATATTACAATGATTCCTTCTCCAAACTTTACTCTGATTTCTGGTAGAACACTGCTGCAACTCACTTTTTTTTTGGTAAATTTTAAGTACTTATAAACTGAGGCTGACACTTTTTAAAATGTAAAAGGCAATATTGTCTGCTGACTAAATAGCTCACATTAAACTTGAGATCACAGCATTAAGCTAGTAGGTTAGAGATCCTCTCTCAAAAGCTCTGTAGTGTTTATAATAGTTACACACTGAAGGCCTGCCATTAATGGTTACTGGTTTTTTAACCACACCTTGACCCTAACCCTAACCTTAGATAGAACTTGGTGCTGTGGGAGATTACTTCTGCAGTAAGATTGATTAAGCCCTGAGGGAGAAAATTTAGGTTCTTTCAGCTTGCCATAAGCTGTATGATCATCAGCCAGGGCTGAGACTGACATGACTCTTTTCAGCTGTCTCTGTCCATGTATTTAGATTTTATGCTTTCTGGGCATAAACTGAGCATAGAACTCAGTTCGTAGACTGCCCCTGAATTCAGATGGTGAAAATGCCACTGTAGTAGGGAAGTTAACTCTTTATTTGAGGGGCTACTGTATTTGAGCTCCAAGGGCTATACTAATCTTTCTTTGGCTATTAAGGAGGTTTAAAATATTATCAAGTGTATGGATGTATGTGTTTAAGTATCTTATTTGGCAATCCAGTCTGTCTTAAGAAGTGTTCTGTTTAATATTAGCAATAGTGAGTTCCATATCTTAGTGTATAATAGTAATGTATGCTGGGTTTTTTTTTTTCAGCGTCTTAATCTAGATAATTATAAAGCAAACTTTTCTACTCTTTTGTGGCTTGAAGAGATCCAAGCAGAAATCGATTTAAAAGATTACTACATGTGTGGGGTTACTTTAAAGAGAAATGGGAACTTGTTGGTGCTGGAAGTGCCAGGAATAGAAGAGGGCAGACCTCGCCTGGTTCCAGGTAGAAATGAACATGAGATCTATTGTTCATCTATATTTTCACTACAATGCAAACTATATTGTTTATTCATTTGTTTAAAGAAGTCTTTCAGATATTTGAGCACTAAGTTACTCATTTAGGCTACTAGACAGGGGACTAGGGACACAAGGACACTGTCAGTGTCTGAGTCTTAGAGTGGATGCTGTCTGAAGCAGCATTGCATGTGTCTGTTCTTACAGATGTTTCAATACTTTAGGATTTTTCTTCTACAATAATCAGTGGACCTTTTCGCAAAAATAAACTGTGCAGTGTAATAATAGCTTAAAAAGCAAGAGGTGTAGCAAAAAAGCTGGGAAAGCAGCTAAAATTTAATTCAGATTTCAAGTAATATAATATACAAGATAGTGTTTTCAAGAGGTGTTGCCTGATGGCATCAATACTAGATGCCTTTTAAAATGTAGTATACAACTATATGTGGCATTTCAAAACAGTGCTGATGGATACAGCCACTTTGCTGAAGTTAGCCTTTTGCAAATTCCTAGTTTAAACATGCAGAAAAGAAGAAGAAATTACATGCTGCAGTGAAAATGTTACTATTCCTTGTAATAGTATCTTGCCTTTTAACTTTGTTTGCAATTAGGTGATAAGGTGATACTGAAAAGTCAGATGTACTCAGAGCATATTATAGAGTACATTGCCTACGTCGCTGAGGTAAGCAAAGTGACTCTTCTCTTGAAAATACCATGGTCCACAGGTTTTATAAGGGAAGCTTGCAATTCCTGGAGTTGTGGACTAGTTTAACCTGACTTCTGAGAAGATAAGTTTATTTTATCTGTATTTTGAATGGTGATTTTTTATTTTTTGAAGACTCTGGTTTCCCTATTCTTTCGAGATTATAATCTGCTCTGAAAGTGCTTTTAACACAATGTAGATATGTAATATGTTGATAGTAGGCAAATCTAGATATACTTTTTGGAGTTGGTGGGATGTTCAGTGCTTTCAGAGGTGCTTCTTTATGTTTAAAGTGCTAAATCTTAATCAGTATCTTTACTTTTTTTTATCTTTGTAACAGATATGTGAGGAAGATGTTACTCTTAAGGTTAATGCAGACTTTGAACGGACTTACAACTTGGAACCCATGGATGTGGAATTTGTTCATTGCAGGTGTTTTTATAAGCTTTCTGAAAGCTCCATTTAATGATTCCTCTAGTAAAGTGACTTCTAAAATAGGACCATCAACTGTTTATTTTGGTGGACTCAGACAAGGAGATAATTAAGATCTTGCCAGATTTTTCACTTCTTTTGCTCAACACATCTTTGCCAACATATTCATGGTTAAAAGACCGTAACTGTACCAATGTTCAAAGAGCTATTATCTTAATAATTTCTAGATAGCCACACCAATGTCAGACAGTAAAATGAGGGGGAATGAGGTGGGGTGTTCAGGGGTATTTTTCTTAGGTTTTTGTTTTAAGAAAAAAAAATACTAAAATGGCTGCAAGACTATGCGAGAAGTAAAAATAGCGGGTGATAATCTCTCATTCTTTTATATTTTTGTTTTATTCATGGGATGTTATTATCTGTTTGAAGTTACGTGATCTCTGTAAATTCAGCCTGGCAAAGAAGTTCCTTTAAGGTATTGAACACCAGGCCATCTTTGTATCACTGAAAAGCTAGAGAATATGTGTGTGTCAATAATATGTATGTCAATATTATTCATAGCAAAGCTGTTTATACTTCTGCAGCATATTTCTCAATAGATCCTTTTTTTTGAAAAAATACATATTTTCATATAAAACCCTTATATTTTTATGCACAGGAAAAGGTACCAGATACATCATAGTATATGGAAATGTAAGCTTTTACTTTAATCTACAAATCTCTATTCTGGTTCTAGGATTCCTGGCAGGCGATGCCAATTGGCCATTCAGCAAGCTCTCTACCTGGGTGAAAAAGGTAGACTTCATTTGACTATTAAGCTGTCAAGCTCTAGAGGAGTTTCTTTGTGCAGAGTCTTGTGGGTTTTATTCACATCAGGGCGTACTGAGAAGAACGCATTGTAATTTGTTCTTACAGTTTTCCTTGTGTTGTTCAGGGCTGTCTGGTTCGGTTTTTAAGAAGAAAATGTAGAGAAGGTTTTGGCACAATTGTTTAATCTTTGGCCATCACAGGCAGGAGGAGAGAGGAAGCAAACTTTGTGAACTGTTAGAGCGAACAAGAAATGTAGGAATCATACCTACTACTGTAATAATGGCCAGTGAAATGGCCGTGTTTTGTGTTACTGCAGAATTTATTAAAAAACACTGATTTCCTGTTCTGTGGTTGAGTTGAACGATGCATGTGAACTTCATGTCTTTACCACCTTAGTTCTGATAAACCAATTCTGGCACCTCAGACTAAGCTGATGTCTCAACAGTATCATTAATCAGTGAAACATGCAAAATGTTTGTGTGACTTTGAAATTTCTCTACTTTTTTTCTCCTCTGCTAAATTTAGTGTTATTTCCAGAAAGGCTTGTGTTCCAATCACCACAAGCTATCAAGACCCAGAATACTACAGAGTATTGTGCTGTTGATGATGACCTTAAACAGTCTTCGCAGCAGGAAAGTAAGGTATCTATCCTGTAGATGTTCCTTAAAATGTTCCTTTAGTCAGATTGGTACCAGATACTTACTGTACAGCTGTTGCCAGAAAGGAATGGCATAAATGGAGTATCAAAGAATCAAAGTTGTATTCTGCTGCATTCTAATGACAGAAGTTTTTGTTTGCTGCCTGAAGATGAGGGGTTTATGATAATTGATACTATAAAGCTAACAAAATGGAAAGTGCTTATTTTAAAAGTGTGTGATTGTGATGGGAATTGTCAGATTTGCCTTAGAATAGTTTTCGTAGCTACTGTTGAGTAAATACGTAAGTCCAGTCAATGTGGCAGGAAATAATTTTGTAATAGAAGATAATCATCCTGTTCTGAGTAGATTTACCCAGGCTTAACTGCAACTTACATTAATAAAATATAGTAATCTTTCTTAGAAAGGACTTTTGGAGGCTGCCTAATTCTCTTTTCTTTTTGAAGCAGGACGGTCACCAACACTAAATCAAGATTGCTTGGGGACATGTCTCAGCATTTCTTTGTTTTTGTCTAGAGTTTTCACAGCATCTTCATAAACTGTGCTTCACCACCTTTACACTCAAGATTTTTTCCTAATTCCCTAATTATTTCACCTGCAATTTGTGCTTTACAACAAGGAGTAATGAATCAATCTGGTTTGGAATCAGTATTTTTTTAGGTGATTGAGGCCTGATGTCCAGAACCTTGCCAACACCACATTCCCTACAAGCAGTTTTCTCCCGTGCTACAATCTGAAGGAACATGTCCACCCAGGAAGATATGTGTCTTTCGTAGTGGTCCGGAATGTGACTGTTTGCTTTTGTGGAAGCAAACAAGTTATGTAGTCATGGCTTCAAAATCCTCGTCTGAGCCTGCAGAGTATTTGTGAAATAAATGTTTAATGTTAACAGAGCCAAACTATTAGAAATCTTAAACTTAACGTGGAAATTCCTGGCATGTTATTCCACTACTCCTACCTTTCTATTTAATCAGAAAAAAATTAAAGCTTAGCAACTTCAAAAGTATTAGGGAAGATAGTTACCTGTCTTCTTAGGGTTATAAATGCATTTACCTTCACTTGCTCTTTTCAGGTCAAGAAAAAGCAGAACAAACAGACAACAGGTATGACATCAAGGGATGTGAATATAATAGATGTGATGAGAGTAACTCTGCAAACAAGCTAACTTGGTGTATTTTCTGTGCTTAAATAATAAGTATCACATCAGTAAAGCAAGGTTGAGTAAGATACCTTTAAAATTTCCTCGTACTCTGTTTTTTAAAGACAAATTCTAGAACTACTAGCAGGAAGTTTCTGTGGAGGCTTTTGATGCATTACTTGAATGTCTCTAATTTGGAGAATCTAGAATAGTTTGGGTTGGAAAGGAACTTAAAGATCGTCTAGTTTCAACCCATCTGTCACAGTCAGGAATACCTTCCACTAGACTAGGTTGCTCAGAGTTCAGCCAGGCTGGCTTTGAACACTTTGGGGGAAGGGAGAGCAAGCATCTGATGATGTATTTCTTAATGAATAAATAGTTACTTCCCAGTCATTTACTCAAAACTTTGTGATCATATTCAGAGTTTTCGGTTTGCTACTGAGATGCTGTCTCTCATGTTTGGGAAATCGTTGCTAAAGGTGATAAAACTTTTTCAAGTATCCCAGATTATTCCTACAAGTTTTTTTTTAGAAAGTGTGGCTTTGAATATCATTGTAGTGAAATGTCTATGAGGAGAGTGATTGTGTCTTTTTATATCATAAGTATGCTAAATAATTACTGATTAATTACCTAGAATGCACTTCTGTCCAAGGGTTCATAAGATTCTGCTGTGGAAAGCTAAAGCTAGACTAATTCAGACAGGATTAAGAAAAAAATTCCAGCAGTTGTAGCAGAGGATTGATCATGTAGTACTGGTACCATTCCGAAAGTGCCAGTTACTGGAGGTTTCTCAAGTTTTGCTGTTCTAGGACAAGAAAGTGAGCTCGATTCTAAAATTACTGAATAGAGTTTTTGTGGATTGTTGGGTTATGTAATCATGGTCCTTTTCTGTCTTTCAATAAAGAGCCAGTACAGTTTGGAAATATTAATGGCTTATTTTCTACTTGGTATTCAATGAAAACTGGATTTTTGAGAAATTCATTGCTTATTATCACAGAAGGAAAACAAAAATTTGCAGAAGTGTTTTGTGAATTGGAATTGCTTTATTCTACATATGTAAAAAAATATATATGTGAAGTTCTGAGATACGCTTGTCTTGATTATAGTTGGTGAAATTGTGGCACTTAAACAGAGAGATGGTGAATTTTTCAATCCTATGCTGAATGTGCAACAGAAACTGGCAGTGAAGAGGATACTGAGTGGTGAATGTCGCCCAACACCTTATCTTCTCTTTGGACCACCAGGAACTGGAAAAACAGTAACAGTAATTGAAGCTATTTTACAGGTAGTAGTGAATGACAAATCAGTCTAGTCTTTTCGATGTTGGAACATTTATAGTATTTCTGTAAGTACCATCATATTTTTTTCCACAGGAGTTTTCAAAATACTCTTTTTAAAGTCATTTTCTATAGCTCCGTAAAAAGAAGAAAATCTCTCTTCATACGGATTTAACAAAATTCTGAATGGCTTGTTTTCAAGCCTGTCTGCCTTGTGATTCCAGTAGTGCATAAAGTATTCATGAAGCACAGGTATACATTAATATGATAACCATTAATTAATTCTGCTGTGGGTACACTCAGTTTGAGAGTATTTAGTCATGACTGTTGGCAGGAGTGTTACTGAATTGCAAAAGAATGAATGGATATCACACGTGTAAAACTCTTCTGGATTCTCTGTTCAGTGAAATGAAATGGGTATGTTTGTGCTGTTGCTGCTTCTTAAATAACCTTTTTTTTTTAATATCTGTCTTTAATGTAGATACATTTTACTCTCCCAGACAGTCGGATTTTGGTATGTGCACCATCAAATGCTGCAACAGATCTGATTTGCTTGAGGCTGCATCAAAGCAATCTCTTAAAACCAGGAACTATGGTTCGAGTTAATGCTGCCTTCAGGTCAGCAGAGGTAAATATCACAGATACCTGCCACTTGAGATTTCCATGTTAATATTTTTACCTTAAAATACTGATTTAGTATTTTAACTCTCAGTGGCTATGAGGCTGCTTAGGTTTGCAAAGGATCCAGAGTATTACATTGCTTCAGCTTTACCAGAAAATTAACTGGAAAATGTTGATCATAATCCTTAATTTGATTGTATGAGCATAAGATCTTCACCTTTTTAGCTGTGTTTAGCTCTGTGAACAGCAGATAGGCATTAGTGGGAATTTTTGATTGCATTTTGGTTTTTTGTTATCAGACTACTTACACAGAAAGCAAGCAAGTAGGATTGTCATCTCTATGCAGGACACACACCTTGTGGGTTCATTACATATATACGTATATGTTTATACATATATATACGTATTTATACGTATGTGTGTATATATAGAGACATTTGTGTATATATGTGTGTGTATATGCATATATACACATATATATGTGTGTATATATAGATGAGTATATAAAATATCCAAATGTTCCATTTTGATCCTTACAATAAAGCACAGATATCTTACATATGTACTGCTTTCCTTAGGCAAATTAATTAATTCATTTTGATGTATGAATTTAAATCTATGTGTTTTGCTCAGCTTCTGAAATAGTTTTCAGAGAGCTTTTCTATTCAAATTTAAAAGTTCTGGTTTAGGCTGGTTTTGTTTTACCTTTTTGTTTCTGCAGCTAATTGATGACTTGGTGAAACCTTACTGCAAAGATGGTGATGATATTCAGAAGGCATTGTGGTCCAGGATTGTAGTTACAACATGTAGCAGTGCAGGATTGTTTTATCAAGCAGACACACGGTACAGTACCATAGATAGGAGTATCACTGAAGTGGCAGGATGGCACAAACCCCAGAGCTCTTAAAGACTGTTTGAACTGTAACTTGGGCTCTTTTAATAGTTTATTGCATGCACCTGTATTGTGTAAGAGAGCAAAGCACTTGATTTTAGTAATATTTAAGCAGAAACTTTCTCCATGGTAAATTTAAGAATTATCCTGAGTAATGTTTAGGATCTTTGAAACAGTAACTTCTCTGCTACCAGTGGGAATTACATTGCTGTTGACAATAACTTTGGCTCAAAATGATTTCCATGCTAAAAATTACAATGTATTTGGCTTTTTTCAAGTCACCTTTACTAACTATAAACAACTATCATATCAAGTGCTATTAACCAAGGTTGTCTCTGACTTGGATTTTAACTTCAGAAAAGGTCTCTCTAAATAAAGCCTTACTATCTTGAGTTGTTTGGCAGAAACAAAGCTTGGGAATTGTCTTTGCTACACCAAGTGCATTGTTTTAATTCAATATCTTAACGAAACTGAGAATAAGGGAAGCTTTTCTACATATCTTAACGTTGGTACAAACAATGCTTTAATTAAAGGTTGTGTATATCAGAGTATGTAAGTGAAATCAAAGATGCAAAAAGAAAGTTACGGGGTTGTTTTTTCTATATTTCTTTCTGGAAATACCCACCTTTGCTCTGTGTCTATGGGGTTTCCTGGCACTCTTGACAAGGATGTTAACAGAATTGCTGAGGTCAACCACAGGGTGGCAGGATGAACTAATCTGGAAACAGCCCTGTTTCAGCTTCAGGTTATTTAATTACAGGCTTGGACATTTCACTCATGTGATTCTGGATGAGGCAGGTCAAGCAAGTGAACCAGAGAGTCTGATTCCTATTGGGTTGATTTCAGAAGCTGATGGACAGGTAGTTCTCTTAACATCATTTACTGAAAGGAAAAAATCTTGTTTATTATTTTCGTATTTTGTGGATTATATAGAATGCAAGCAGCCATTTTCTGGTAATGAGTTTTGTAATAGAGATTATTCATGCATAATATCAATTCTCAACACTTAGACAAGTTTCTTTACATCTAGAACAAGTCTGTGTTGGTAGGACTGGGTCAGTGTGTGGGAGATACCAAAATAAAAGATGTGTTTTGTTTAAGACAATAACATACTTCTGTCCTTTGCAAACAAATGTTTGAAGAAAAGCAGATTACTTGATATGAATTGATTCCTGAATTCTGACATGTGTATGTAATTAAAAAATCAAGTTTAAATAACAATTGTTTTTTATCTAAAATGGTTGTTTTTAAATTTTGTATACAGATAATTCTCGTTGGAGATCCAAAGCAGTTAGGGCCAACAATAAAATCTAAACTTGCACAGACTTTTGGATTAAGTATATCCTTGCTAGAAAGACTGTCAACAAGAGAGCTGTATCTGAGAGATGAGGATGCTTTTGGTGCCTGTGGAGCATACAATCCTTTGTTGGTGAGTTAAACTTTCCATCAACTTTTTTCAGCTCAGTCAAAAAAGGAGGAGTTATGGTTTCTTACCACCATTTTGCTCCCTGATGCTCAGTGATAAGTCTAGCTTTAGCATGAGTTCTCTAGAAAAGCTTGATTAGGTTACATATGTAGTCTGAATAAAGATGCTGAGCCCTCCAGCATGTTAAAACTTTTCTTTTAAGAGATCCTCTGTTCTTAAGTAGTATAAGTCAAATAAGGTGCACAAAGCACAGTTGTAAGTAATAGCTTAAGATTCTCTTTCATGTTCATTGTCCAGATTTACCATAACTTCATTTTCCACAGATGAAAATACATACAGTTTCTGCTTTTAACATACAAAGACAAACAGAGTCTCTTCTTTGAAGATTAATTTTGCAAACATCACGTTTCACAAAGGGAAGAAGGGAAACTGTTCTTATTTCTTTATCATGTCTTCCTCTGAAAATAGCTTCCTCAGATTCTTGTATGGGCAAGTACTTAAAGTCTATGTTAAGTGGTAGAGGTAGCATGCTATTTAAACGAGTACAGATGTTTGACCTGCTTTTAATTACTGTTTGAATCTGAAACATAGGGCTGATGTTAAGCTTCTTAAGTTGCCTTCCAATTCTCATGGTGGCATACTTTTAAGAATTAAACTGAGAGCAAAAGATGACTAGATGACCATGGAAGTAGAAAAGGGAGAAAATCCGATGGCAGATTTAAGGATGAAAGTGAGGGGTTTTGGACATGGGCTTTCAGCAGGTTCAGCCTGCTGAAAAACGTGTCACATTTTGTCCTGAAATCTGTTAGCGCAAACTTTGGTTCTTGTGTTCCTCACACAATACTTAAAGAAGAATTGGCATAGTGAGAGATCAGGAAGTGTGAGGGCTTTAAGGATACATTTCAACTGGAATATCCTATCTTATCCTTTTTACAGGACTGGGTTTTTTTGGGCTAGTTAGTACTTTCTGGAATGCTTCCATAAGATTATTCTTTCATTTATAAACAAATGCATTTTAGATTTTTTAAGGCCAGCTTCTATCAGCTGTTCTGGTTCTCTCTTTTTGCCTATCAAGACTTCTTCAAAAGAAGACATTACATCCATTGAAACTCTATGGAAATAATCTGACTCTTAAAAAAAGAGAATGTGTCTATACATCAAATGTTTCAAGAAGCTGGAGAATGACCCATTTGTCTATCATGTACATTCAATTCTCTTTGTTTCTCATTTTGGAGGAGAAGGAGATGGTCCATCAAAAAAACTTCTTTGCTGTAGTTTTTATTTACAGAAGACCACAACTGCAGTTTTTGCCTTCAATACAGTTTTTTTGGGTTTTTTGGTTTTTTTGGTTTTTTTCCTTTGGCAGCCTTAGAAACACTAAATGCTAGCAGAGGGTAATGTAGTAGCTGTGTTCTGAGAAGTTTGATGAATAATTACCTGTTTCAATTATGAATTTTGGGTTTTGTCTTTGCAGATCACTAAACTCACAAAGAACTACAGGTCACATTCTGCGTTGCTTGCCTTGCCATCTAAAATGTTTTATCATAAGGAGCTAGAAGTCTGTGCAGATACTTCAGTGGTAACTTCTCTGTTGAATTGGGGGAAATTGCCCAGGAAGGGATTTCCATTAATTTTTCATGGAATAAGGGTATGTAAAATATTCATACAGTGAACTGTATAGGCTTGGTAGAGAAATTATATATAACATTCCATCACTTTTTTGCATTCAGTAGGTATAAGAATAATGTATTAATAAATATGTAGTCATTTCTGCATCTCATCTCCATCATCTCATTTCCTTTCCCCCAATACAGGGCAGCGAAGCACGTGAAGGTTGCAGTCCTTCATGGTTTAATGCAGCTGAAGCAGTTCAAGTAATGATGTACTGTTGCCAACTGGCTAGAAGTGAATACTCTGCAGTATCAGTGACAGATATTGGAGTGATTGCCCCATATCGTAAACAGGTATAATGTTTAATAGGTCTGATGTCTTAAGAGCTTCAAAGTTTCTGTATTTCATCTCATGTGTTGGTGTGGTGACTGTGGTTTGTCAAAGCAGGGGGGCATATGTTAAAATTTCACTGTTGTGTATCATGGTACACAGTGTATTAGCAGTTGTTATGATGTTGCCATTGAAATCTAAAAGACAGCAATAATGGTATTCTACTGGTTTTTCAGTTTTAAAAATCAAGCAATTAAGGAGACCAGTTTGAAACAGAAGCAGATTTTTCAGTTGTTGGAAGTAATGAATTCATTATCCAACAGCTGGAACAGCAGTCTGGTTCTGTCACTGTCTGCACTGAAGGCTGGAATGAAAGGAAATTACTGTGAAGTAGATGGCATGACACCTTGTCGTGGTCTTGAGGAGACTAGAGGAAACAATTACTGTGACTTCTTAGCTGTCCTATAGTCAGACTTGAAGTTTGTAATGCTGTTTAAACCTCTAGAGAATGTTGAGCATTAACTTCAAATGCTGTGCTTTATTTTTAAATGTATTTATATCCAGGTGTGTTTACTTTCATTTTAAAAATAAACTTAATCCCATTTCAGCCGCAGAGGAGATTTTGGACAGTGCATATAATTCTTCTTGGTGTTCACATCTCAGTATTTGTAACTTTGCACTGTGGCTTGGGGGAAACACTGAAGTGTATGAGAAAGACCAAGCCCTTGTGAAGAAATCTCACTTGCACATTAAAGCTTTGCTTTTACTGATCCAGCTAGTCAGGTGCCTATGTTTACAGTTATTATTTGTTTTTTTCAAATATATATTCGTTATATTGATGTGACTGGATTTCTTACACTCCATAAACAGTGATTCAGATGATTTAATGTGATTTTGTCCTTCATCTGCCTATACTACAAGGCATATGATAGTAATGTCTACATTAAGAAAGTCACTTTGTATTGCAGGAACACTGATTAGAAAGTAGTCTTTGACTGTAAAAATCTTCAGTTTAGTCAGGCAGGATTTCTTTTTTTGGAGCCCTTCAGTTGAACAACTTCTAGCAGATGGCATTACAGCAATCCCACACATACCAAGATCCCAGTGCCTGAGACTCCTTTTTCTCTTTCTTTTTTGATGGGTACTTAAGATCATATCTCACTTCTGCCTTTCACTCTGCATGATGCACCTGGCAAGCAAAGGTGGAATCTTTGTCGTCTTCTTGAAGGGATGAATGATGCACACTGGAAAGAGAGGATTTAAGGATCTGAGTTATTCTTCTCTTTAAAATCCGGACTACTAAAAATCTCTCTGCATCGGTTCAATTTGTTGTAGAGTACTCCTTCACCTTCTAAGTTATGTAATAGCTGTGATACTTTCTTGTAGGAAAAGTTACTATTTTATTTTAAAATCTTACTAGTGAATGATGGCTTGGTGTAGTCATTCCTTACGATATTGCCATGTTAAAGCACATACATGTATATGTGGTATAGTTCTGGTTTTAAAGCAGTCCACTCTTAAATGTAACACTAAATTCCCTCAAATGTCTTTTCTCTTTTTCTTTTTCTTTTTTTTAATAGGTGGAAAAAATTAGAGTTCTTCTCAGAAGTATTGATTTGGAAGACATAAAGGTTGGCACAGTGGAAGAGTTTCAAGGGCAGGAGTACATGGTTATTCTCTTATCAACAGTATGTAAATTTACTGTTGATACTATTGGGAATTTTTATATATGTCTAATTCTGTGTTGTCTCATTTTTGATATTAACCTTTAAAAAATTTAGAAGCCATATTTTTGTCAGTCTGTCACAGTATTTGAAAATAGAGCTTATTAAGTGCATGCTTGTAGAGTTATTCTTCCCTTTAAAATCTGGATTATTAAAAATCTGTTGCTTTCTGTTTAAATTATGTTAGTAGTAGTTCACGTATGTAGCTTGGAGGAAGAGTCTGGGATTTTCTCACTTTTTTTTCCTGAGGGCGCTGGTACCATGCTTACTTTCACTGTTCCACATCATACCATAGCTTTTCAATCCACTATTGGATCTCTCTTAAAGTAGTTCTAGCTACATACTACACTCTTATTTATAACAACTCGTTATTCAGGTCATGAAAATTTTCTTTTTTCAAAGATAGGTTTAAATGTAGATGAAATATGGGTGAAAACTAGTGAGTCAGAGTTTTAGATCACTACTTGCTTTGGCTGTTTTTCTTATGCTAAGTCAAAGCACACTGTTGAGACTACTGAAGAAGGCCTACTGAAAGACAGTGTGAATTGTCGTTCAGCAGAGTGGATTGTTGCAGTAAGGAAATACTGTGTTATATTGTGGTATGTTGTGATCTCATAATTTTATTTCTAAAACTATCCATAATTAATTTTAGGTGCGATCTCAGAAAGTCGTAATTGATGATGAAAAACACAGTTTGGGCTTTCTCTGTAACCCAAAGAGATTTAATGTAGCAATTACTAGAGCAAAAGCTTTGCTGATTGTTGTGGGAAATCCTCATGTTCTTGTGAAAGTAAGTTTTGGGTTTATATCTTTGAATTGTGTATGTTATTTGCCAGAGCAGTTGAATGATTTTGTGGTTAATCTGATGTGAGGAAGGATCAGAATATGTTAAGAACTTGTACATTGTTCTCAGTCTGCATTTGGGAATATCTGATCTGCATGGGTTCCCCCATGAACGGACAGTTCAGGCACTCTCACACAGTAGATTTCCAAGCACAAGGGAAGTGGTGCTCTATGCATACAGACTCCTAACTCTTTTTTGTCTCCACCATGGAGGCTCTCACCTCCTCTAAAGGGCTCCAGCAGCCTGCAAGCCCAGTAAGCATATTCTGAATAACCTCACACAATCAGGTTCTTCACAAAATGTAGTAGTGTCACTTTTTAAATGGAGGGTAGCAGAAGCGATTGTTCCCAATTAATGCAACGAGTGCCAGGGAGGAGGACTCCTTTTGAACTCATGCATGGTCCTTTCCCAGGAATAAGTTGAGCTTGTCTTAATATCTCATTTTATGTCTGACTTCACAAACAACAAGGAAAACAGTACTCCAGAAATTATCTGAATGAAAATTTAGTTCCCCCACACCTAACATGTAATTATATATAATTTAGAGCAGCTATAGGTGCCTTCCTCACATGTTGCACAATACTTGCAGCATTTGTAGAGTTCTGTTTATGGAAGAGGTCCTATTACATCTCTTACATTCATGTGCCATGTTAATTTGTTTGAGAATTCACTTCACAGAGCACCATGATTACAGTTATATGTTACTTTTCTCTTGCAGGATCCCTGTTTTTGTGCCCTGTTAGAATACAGTTTAATGAACAGAGTTTATGTAGGTTGTGACCTGCCCA
Source organism: Brachypodius melanocephalos (assembly GCA_013398615.1). NCBI lineage: Eukaryota > Metazoa > Chordata > Aves > Passeriformes > Pycnonotidae > Brachypodius > Brachypodius melanocephalos. Next base: position 14,909 of record VZSR01001299.1, on the reverse strand, counting down.
CAGAGCTGGAACACCTGCAGAAGTGAGTGTCTGGTCCTCCCTTTAACCTTGCTAGATATTGATCAGTTTACAGTATTTTTAGAGCTAGTGTCATTTGAGAGATTGATCAGTACAACCTGTGTTACTGTAGTAGGATTGAATTTTGCATTCCTAAGTAAACATTATGTAAACATAATGACATGTAATCTAATGCTGTTTTCTCCACCCCATAAGAGAGTCTGAGCATTAATTATTAAATAAGAGCTGTTGTTGACTTTGGTATCTTATGTATCACCTAACAATAATGGCATATTTTATGATCATAAGGTGGAGGCTACAGCAGAAGTATTTAAGGTGATTTCACTGTAGTTTAAAACAAAGTGCTTGAAATTGGATTTAAATATGCCCCTTCTGATAACGTGTAATAAATACACTGTTCAATGGGTATTATATACTAGATTATACTCATTTTTTTTAAAATCAAAACTGTTGTTTGTGGAAAGGTAAGCAACAAGATTTTTGTTACTCCCTTTAATTGACAGGTGTGACTAGTTTTTTGTATTCAAGATGCATCCAAGAGTTGCATATTCATCTGGTTGGAAACTAACAACATTTATGAGAAGTTCAGTCCTGAGCAGATCAAGCACTTTTTGTCCTCAGGGAGAGGCAAATGTTCTGAAATGGATACAAGTTTCTGCAAACAAGATTTTTATTTATTTTTAAAGAGCGAAAAGGTTGAAAATAAGAGTATAAAATAGTAGTGGCACCTTACTAGCTTTTCTTTTTAAAATGTGTATTACTGTGCCTCTGCAAAGAACAGTATGCCTGAATCCTCCAGGCTTCAGGAGAAAAGTACTGAAGGACTCCTACGTCAGCTTTTCTTTATTCTGTAGTTGTTTCAGCTTCTCATTTTTCTCAGACTTGTGTGGTGCCACTTAAAACTGGATTGTCCCAAGAACATAGATGTGTGTGTCATTGTTGTGGGAGCCTTACGGTAATATGTCTGCGATGTGAACTGGGATGATACATTAAATATCTCCACTCAACTTAAGCCAAAACCCTACTTCCAGTTTTTAAGGTCTTTGTGTATAGAGCTGAGATCACACAGGGTGTTCTTGGTTTCCATTGTAGTTTAGCCATCTGCTGTGGTGTATGTCAGAGCAATGGCTTAAGTGGTGGGTTAAAGAAAAAAAGAAAATTAAAACTGTGTTTTGCCTTTCTGTAAATGTGCTCTAGAGTGTAAAGTATTGTGTTTTATTTGGGAAAAATTAAAACAAAATTATAGGTTAGCAATATTTCTGCTCTTGGCTTGATTTGGCACTGTGCTTTCCCATTAAAGAGTATTTTTCTCTCTTCCTTGTCCTCTCCTTGTCGATTAAGTCTTGCTACACAGCACTTCAGGAATAGCTCAACAATTAGACACTGTGTTTAAAAATTGCCAGTACAAGAAGATGGCTCTCTGTAACAGAAAGAAATGTGTTAGATATAGGCTACAGAGAAAGGAAGGAGGGGAAAAAGATAGGAAGCTTCTGTTTGCCTTGTTTGCAGTTCTCTGATGTCATCTCCATTGCTGGTGTGCACTGTGCTTCTTTCCCTTGCAATGCACAATAAGCAGATACGGCAACTTACATGCACTCTTTTTAAGGAAAGATAGGAGCATTGAATCTGCACATGGGTGCCTAAAGGTGCTGTTCTAGCTGGTGGCTGAGGCAGCTGGGAGGTGCTTTGTGGCTTCTGAGTTCTTTCATAAACCACACAGGTGATAATGCAGAAGGGAACATGAAACATAACCCTGTGTGTCCAGTCCTAACGTGCTCAGGCATGTCTTTATTAGCACATAGTCAAGCTAGGGCCCCCAAAATTGTTTTGCTTCACTAAAAGCCTGGGGTATTTGGTGCTTTTTTGTGAACAGAGAGAGCTCTCTGTTAATGTGTTAATGTGCCTTTTAGTACAATGCTGCTTGGTGAAAGTGTGTGTTTTCGTAAGAGATCCTTGTATTCCTAACAATATAGTACTTCCCCATTTCTGGAAGTGTTCAAGGCCAGGCTGGATGGAACTCTGAGCAAGCTGGTCTAGTGGAAGGTGTTCCTGTCCACAGAAGGGGGCATAGAACTAGATGATCTTTAAGGTCCCTTTCAACACAGGCTATTCAATAAGTCTGTGATGCTCTGTCAGAGAATAAAACATGGTCCTATCTCAGTACCAGAGAAATGATTCCAGTCACTGACAACTTGAAAGGTGATGGCTATCACAATATTTGTGTGTTTAGAGGGCACATAGCAGCCAAAAGAGCAGTGAAGCTACTGTAAGGGGAAAGGGAACACAGTGTTGTGCCTCATAGTGAGACTTTTTAAGCAACAACATGTACCATGTTGACACAGACAAAATCGTGCTCCAGAGGACAAGTGCTAATGCTGCAAATTTGTTATTTCAATTGGTCCTTGACAGCAGAGTGGGCCTGGGGCAAGGGAGGGTGGCAGGGCCTGCAGCATAACCTGGCAGAGCAGCCCAGCTGGAGCAAGGTGCAGTTCCTGCTGCAGTGGAAGACCTGCCCTTGGCACGGAGCAGATGGCCAGGCCAGCTGGGACAAAGAGCTGAGCCAAACCCATACACAGCCCTGGCAGCAGGGAGCAGGGAGGGCAGAAGCATGAAAATATGCATATTGTCAGCTCTTGGCAATTTGCTGAAAACAGCTTTTGGGAAGTCAAGGGCCTTTGGTGGTTTCCATTCTGTTTCTAAGAACTGTGCCCTGGGGCAATGAAGAGGATGAGGCAGTGAGAGCAGAAGGGTAGTGAAAGTCTCCCTTTTGGCTTCCCTTAAATTAATGAGCGAACTGCCCAGATGGGATAAGTGAGGCAGAAGAAGAAATCCAGTATAAACATTCCGTTTAGACTGCCTATAATGAAGACATCCTTTGTGTGGAACAGAACAGTGACCAAAAGGCATTTGGCACCTTGCATCATTTCTGTTATGGGAAGAGCTCTCTGCAGATTGTTCAGGTCTTGCTGTGGAAAAGAACTGTGCCTGAAGGCCTCCAGATGTGTATTTCCATCCTTGAAATAGCATGATGGTTTTCGTAGGCTCCCTACCTCTGCCACCAGTTCAGCAGCCTGTGCAGGTGCTGGCATGGGCAGAGCCAGTAAGGTTCAGCATGTCCTGTTCTCTCATTTTGCTGGCAGGTGAGTCACTTTCTTCTGTCCAAATTTCTGTAGTCTTGAGGTTGTGCTGGAGTTCTCTCTTCCAGACTTGACATTTATCAGATGTGGTGATTTTTAACTTTAGACCCAAGGAATTGCTTGTAATAGGCTAGAAAATAGCTGCAATTAAACTTCTTAGGCTGGGCATTAATTTTACTTAAGCCATCATCCATTTTTAAAAACAACTTGTTTGGCAGTCTTCTGTCAGATTTCTTCATCTAAGTAATACAATCAAGGGGTTTTTTAGATGTGTTAAACTAGGTACTGTTAGCCAGGCAATAAGTCGTCTCAGATACATTCTGTCCTGTTGGCCCTGAAAATGGTAACAGTAATATACTTTTTATTTCCTTGTATCCAGAATTTAAGTCTTAAGAATGATTGGGTGCTGCAAGCATGTGTGGCCTCTATGGTAGTGCCCTGTACATGAACCTCATTTGTGTATGGAGTCATTGCTGCCACCACAGAAAAATATAAGAGAAAACTTGAAGAACAGATTTTAAAAGAAAAAAAAAATTACAGCAGATACACATGGAAAGAAACAAGTAACATTATAAGCAGATTAATGCTATGTTTTATATTGCTGTGTAATTTTCATCCAGATTAAACTGCACATCTGCCTGGGATTGAAGTTAACAAGATCTGGTCTTGTCTTAAAAGCCAATCTGTATTATCCTGCTGCCTTCTTGTAGAGATACTCTAAAATAAGTTACTGTTGTTTCCTCACCATGAGAAATGTGAACAGTTTTCCCTCTGTTTCTCATGTCCTAGTGTTTGTGTCACTCTTTGTACACCCAGGCAAGAGCAGAGTGCTGCTTTTAGTCATAGCATGCAAAGGAGTAACACTTGATAAGAATCAGCCTTGCATGTACCATACCTGAAGAAAAGGTAGCACAGGTTTGGTGACAGTGGTTTGAACTGCATGTTAATTGGTCTCAAACATGTTCCTTCTATAAGTGATGTTTCAGAGAGTTTTAAATTTTCCAGTGAACCATGTGGAAATCAACTCTTAACTCACAACATTGTAGGTAAATTTTTAAAAAATCTCTTGAATACAGTGAAGTGCTTCAAAATTACATTCTCTCTCTTTACTTCTGTTTGTCCCCTGTGCATCAAACTCCTCATTATTTCCTACGAAATAAAAATATGTTTGTGATCCAGGAGCAACCTGTCTTCCAAAAACATCTATTTTAGTAATTCCTTGTGCTCTTATTGTAAAATTAATTTGCTATTTATTGTTTTTTATACTGGGAGTTTTTGCACTGCACTTGTGGCTGGAAACCCATAGCACATCAGACCTTGCAATTCACAAGCCTGAGGTTGCAGAAATTTGTATGGAAACAAAACTCCAGATAAAATATGTATCAACAAGCCTTCTGCTGAATGATAAAACAACTCTTCAGGAACTTACCTCATGTAGTCTGAAGATAGGACCTAGATACAACGAAGTAAATTCACTTCTCAGCAATGCCATTGAAATTCAGATATTTCCTGGACAGGGTTGAGTACTCCATGCCCAAAGTGGAATGCAAGTTAAACTTCTGTCCACCCTGTGGACTTTACAGAGTTTTTAAACCTGTAGATCTGTTTAAGAGTTTCAACTCTCTCCCCTGCCCACGGCCTCCTTTTCGTGCAATAGGTAGATATGGATAAAGAAACTCTCACAGTGTGGGAGGAGGAGGTTAATGCAGTACCCTGAGTGCCTGTATGTAAATGTAGACAACTGATGGTATGTTAAAAGTGTGAATAAACCCACAGTTTCCATGCAGCCAGGCCTGTGAAGCTGTGGATTTACTTACCTCATTTTAAAGACTGGGGAATGCAGAAATGTTTAAGAATGTAAGGAATGAAACCATCCCAGTTTCTATTTAAAGGTTACCTCAAACATTAGCTTCTAAAAAATATCTGTGTACTGTTTGCATCTGGAAAATACACTTCTTTCTTACTGAGTATTTTTGATACTTTAAAATGCAGCTGATTTACACAGTACAGATACAGGCTCTGTGTAAGGACATTCTCCACTCTCCACTGACTGCAAAGCTAAAAATCCCATTAAAAGCCCAGGAGGTAATGTGATTTTTTTAAATGTTCAGGATGTGCTCTGTCTCTACATCAGTGTGTATTTGCATGCCTGGGGCTGAAAACCTTTAATTGATGACTTTCAGTCAGGTACACATTGCATCTCTTTCTCCCCTTTTACCAGGGTATTACCGTTTCAGGGTGAATTTTTGAGCAGCTGCTGCCTATTTTGTGGTACATGTATGCAGTGTCTTGATCCATTAACACCTGAGTAGTTCCATTAGCAGAGATAAAATGAGACAGGTACCTCAGCAATTATTCCACCTCACTGATATCTACTGCATCAGCAGCGCCTGGGGAGGCACACACCTCCCTGTCCCTGGCACAGCGAGGAATTACTGCACACCCTCTGCAGAGCTGCAAAAGGGTTGTGTTTAAATAAATCATGTAGCCTGATCCAGCTCCTGCTACCAGCAGTTCCATGCTGTGTATTTCAGATTTATTTTGGTAGAGTCACTCCTGCTTTTCCGTTGTGTGATGCAGAGCACAGTTGATACGGCACCTTGTTTCTTTCTTCAGAAAATAGGCTTTTGCAGGTTTTACTAGTTGACATTCCTTTAACACTATTTTCTAGTTTCATGTATTTTACTAATCAAAAATGCGCATTTGTCTTACATTCATATAAGAAAACACACTGTAATCTAATATCATAAAGACTAATTTTCCTTTTGTGCCTTTAGAATAATGCTGAACAGCTACAGCCCACAAACAACTGAATGCCCAGGGGCAGCATTATATTTTCTGCAGATACTACCTGTGTTGCTTGACTTGACTGTTGTTTTTTTACATTACTTTTTCTTCTTATGTGAAAATGTCATTATATCCAAATTTAATTCTGCTCCAGCAGAAGCTTTACTTAATACTATATGCCTCTAACCTTTCTCTATCAAATATCTTTGCTGTTATTGTCATATATCTAGCAGCTTGTGAATAAGCATGAAAGTTATTCATATACTGTAATTTTATGCATCAAAAAACTAACAAATACATATTTGATATCTTAGAAAAGCCTTTAAAAGAATCTAGTACATCAAGTAATTATTTCTGAATATATCAACCAAACTTGTCATTTTGTCCAAGTGTATTTGATACAGTTGGCTTCAGATGTGGATTTCTGGATTCTTGGCGTAACTCCTGCTCTTCTGTCTGGTTTCTCAGCAAAATACATCAGTTACAAGAAGCTACAGAGACATTACAGCAGGGTGAAGGGCTGGAAAGCTTTCCATTCTTGCCAGTTTTCACATGACATGATCTGACACTAGCAGGGTTAGGAAGAAGGCACATGCATTCCACATCCTTCATACCAGGAGGGTGTCTGCCCTTACTGGCATTAGCTATGACACTCACACAGCGTGATCTCTACAGTTTCTCTTCAGGGCAGACTGTATGGCCCATAGTTCCCCATGTAAAATGGGGCGAAGGGGTGTGTTCCATTTTTAATAGAACTTCAGGGTTCAAGCAGTTAAGTTGAAAATTGTTCATACTACTTTTTAATTAACTGTTTTATAAACAGTTTGCAGACCAGCTGTTTCCTTTAATTTGGTGGGGGTTTTCACATGGCTATTTCTGAATAAGCTCTAGTAGATAATGATGGGATATAAAGTATCTCCTGTTAATGCAATACATTGATTTGATCTTCTTGCTACTTTCCAAAGAAAATGCTAATTTAGTGTAACTATTTTCTGCATCATGACTGACAACTTTACCATCCCTACCCACTGTCTGCTCTGTTCAGCTCTCAGGGTTTCATCTGTTCCAGGTTTGTATAAGCAACTTTGCCTCTTGTCTCTGTCTGGACAAACAAAATGGGTTTGATCCATAGCTTGACCTTATAGCCTTAGGCTTGCTCTAGCAATAGGGGCTTGTGTCAAAATTAGTATTTCATAATATAAATTCAGAATAATGGGAAATGGTGCAAGCACTGATATTTACAAGTCAGAGATAAGTAGTTCAATGCAACCAGGATAATCCTGGAGACCTCCACATCACTACACCTAGATTGCAGAGTGCCCAGCAAGAACCCACTTGCTAACCCATGCACAAATGCAGACCATTTATACACACATGTGCAGTGGTTTAGCTTTGCTAGTGTGAGCATTTCCGCTTTTTTAAGTGTGGCTGGCTTCGTGGGGCAATAAAATTAAGAAAGTGTGTTGGGTTATAGAAGCAAGGAGGCAACCAGCAGCACCTGCAGATTTGCCAAAACTGCTAAAACACCACATGAATTTTAAAAGTTTTGCCCAAGGCTTCATAGGATTACAAGAAAAACCTGTTATGTTGATAGACAAGAATGCAGCCCTTCATTAGATGTGTTGCATGTAATCTCACCCTAATAGCTCCTAGGGGGAACATCCCTTACAAAGCTCAATGTTTGCAGCCAGGAATGGAGGGACATGATTTGCAGCTACTGTACAGCACTTAACAACACTGCATCCCCAGGGCATATTTTCTTTCTAGGTTTGGGCATCTTTCCAGATGTAAGCCAGACATGAAATTCTACCTGTGTAACGTAAGGCCATAGAAGAGGTTTAGTGTGGAAAAGACCTCTAGAGATCACCTCGTCCATCCCCCCTCTTCTGAGCCTGTCCAACAGGGTCTGGTTGCTCAAGGCCATGTACAGTTGGATTTTTTAGTAGTTCCAGGGATCCAGAGTCCACAGTTTCTCTGGGCAACCTCTTCCATAGTTTGACCACAATTATAGTAATTTTTTTTTTTATTCCTAATTTGAATTTCTACTGTACAAATGTGTCCTCAAAAGAAGATGAAGAGAAAAATGTTTCTTCAATAATCTGAAATAAGACATAGTCAATTTTTAAAAGTTAATCTTGTCTAAACTGTCTTAAGCAGGCAGAAGTTGAATCTGGGAGAATATGTTTTCAATTTTTGCCTGTGGAAGGGCAAGATAGTAATTATCTCTGGATCAAGATAGAAGTCATATTATTTCAGTATTATTTATCAGTTTAGATTGCCTTGTGATAATTTTAAGCACCAAATTTACTTACCATTTTAATATAAAATCAGTAGACTATTCAACAGGATGTAAATTACAAAAAATACGTTTAATAGTCAGGTTTTGAGCTGTAATTTTACTTCGTTCAAAGTCACAAGAGGCTAGGACACTCTGAGAGGTAGTCCTAAAATAGTCCTAGATACTACAGATACTGGCAGCAAAAATGACTGTCACATTTAATGACCTTGTGTGACATTGCCCAGCACTCCAGATTCCTGGGAACTGGTTCCTGTCCTTCCTGCTCAGACCAGACAGGTTTCTTGCCTTTGTTCCATATTACACCTGAGCTACTAAGCCTCATCAAGAGCTGAGATAAAGCTACTGGATGGACTAAAAGAAATTCACAGTTTGTCACTTACTTCTGAGCATTGGGCACTTTGGTTGCAGCAATGGTTCAGAGTCAGCTGCTGGACATGGAATTATACATTACATTTGCATTGGAAAGGTAAAGATCATTGAGTCCAGCCATTAACTCAGCTCTGCTGAAGTCCACCACTAAAGCATGTCTCTAAGTGACACATCTTCAGCTTTTTCAAATACCTCCACAGATGGTGACTCAGCTACTTCCCTGGGAAGTCAAGTTCCAATGCTTAACAACCCTTTTTGTGAAAAAACTTTTCCTGATGTCCAGTCTGAACCTACTTTGGCACAAACTGAGGCCATTTTTTCTTGGTGTGTCACTTGTTACCTGGGAGAAGAAACTGAGTGCCACCTGGCTACAACTCCATTTCAGGTACTTGTAGATTGGTAAGGTCTCCCCAAGATTCCTTTTCTCCAGGCTAAACAACTCCAGCTCCCTCAGCCACTCCTCATCAGGCTTGTACTCCAGTCCCTTCCCCCCCAGTTTTGTTGCCCTTCTCTGGACTTGATCCAGTACCTCAATGTCTTTCTTGTAATGAAGGGCCCAGAACTGAACACAGGACTCAAGGTGTCACCTCACCAGTGCCAAATGCAAGGATCCTGAAGAAAAAGGTACCTGGGGTACCTTTGTCACCTAGGGACAAAGAGCTGATGCTGGGGATCTGAGTTTGCAGATGCAAACACTGCTGTAGCAGAGAGCCTGCTAGTGCACAGCAAACCTGACTTGGTCAGGTCACACTGGGCTGGGCAGGTAACAGGTGCAACATTTGGAAGTTGTGAGGAGTCTCATCTGTGGCAGATTTTGTACGTTTCTGTCAGAAACAGGGCAGTCCTACCACAGGATGTAGTGTAGAGGCTGCCTGCTACTGCTGCCAGTTCTAATGGGCAAAAACACGTTTCCATTGTGCTACATCAGGGAATATCTGTGACTCTAATATTGCTCATTGCTTTTAAGAATTTACTCTTTCTCACATATATTTGAGTTTTAATTTTATTGAGAAATGCTGCAAGAATTTTTCTTTTCTGCATTCTTTACTTCAGTCACTTCTAAATCTCTGAGCTAAAAATTAGCCAAAATATTCTTGGGTAAGCTATAGTCAAAGGGGGAAAGATGATTATGAGTTCTTGAATAGTAAAACCAGATACTTTAACTCTTTCTCTTTGTTGCTATATTATTAAAAATGGCAGTATTATAAACTTGGCAAAGCACTGGTTTTATGACGAGTTTTTGTCCAATCTTGTTGGATATACATATTTTGGCATCCGTGGGAAAATAGGCATACATCTGGAAATTAATACCAGGAAATGCCCATTTGTAAATATTAGACAACAGAAGGTGAAGCCACTGAAGATTGTATTTTAGTTCTGCATTACCTTTTCAGGGATATAAAATGAAGAATGCCACCAGCTGAAGTTCTGGACACTTAAGTCCTTCTGATATCATGTTCAGTTTACACTGAAACATGTCTTGTGGGTAGGCCAATGCCTAAATTCATATGCAGGCAGCATCTGCCAGAAGATGTGACAAAGGCTGCCTGACCCCCACAACTCAATGTACAAAAAATAATTGACCTTACAAGGTAGGTAGATGTTGGCAAGTATCCACACATCTGCTCATGTGGATGCCAAGCTTGAGACAAGTAAATTGCCTTGCCACCATGCATGCAGTCATGCCTAACACACTCCAGGCAGCAGCTCTCAGTGGTCATGCTGTGTGTGACAGTCTTGTGGCAGTTGGTAGGAGCAAATCCACCCTCCTCCATTGGAACGCAGAACTGCTCCCAGGAGGACACGTCCCTGTGGTGCATTGTGAGACTTGGTTTTTGTAGCAGTCTCAAGGGCAGAGGTTTATTGGGCTGCCAAGGCATATGGCTTTGCCGGGCCTGCACACTGGTTGTGTTTACTGGAGCTGTGATTTGGGACAGTGGATCAGAGGGACAGTTCATCATTATGTGAATTCATTGAGTATGGAACTGAACACAGAGCATACAATGAATCTGGCAAACAAGGCAAATGCTGCATTCTCATCCATCAACACTTCAGGAACAGTGGAACAAGGCACAGCATGGTAGGTGGGACAGGACTGCCTTGCTGACATGGGATGACCAGTAATGGCTCCACAGTGTCTGGAGGATGGTGTGGCTGCAAGGGAGGTACTCCAGCATTTCGAGGCCACGGAACATGACTGACAAAGTCCATTCAAGTACTGAAAGGGGCTTTCAGCTATTGTACTTTGCAGTCCAGTACATGTAGGAGATTCAGAGTAGGGCTGGCCTGTGCATGTGGAACACAAAAGGAAAATGGCACTGGCTTGAAAATCACCTGGATGTCAAGACTCTACATACAGCCATGACTTGGTTTTGTCACAGTCTGTAACTGCAAAACTAGACATGCTGATAATTTACAGATTTTAACATTGTTCTGCCTTTTGGGGTTTTTCTATTTGAGCACTCCTGGGATGAGGGCACTGTTAATCTTTATGGAGTATTTTGTGCCTAATTAATTGTAAGGACTTAGGTAGCTGAGGGCTTTTATTTTTCTTTACAGAGTAAGATATCAATTAAAATGTAAATCTTTACAGTTGCTTTCTTTGGGACATGGGGATTCCTATAATTGAACTGTGTAGATTACTCACTATTTTCAAGTACATTAATAATAATAATGTGTTGGCACAGCTGCTCTTTCTTAATTCCTTGCAATTAAATCGATAATACAAGTGTTAAAAACAAGTAATGACTTGTATGCATTTTGTCAGTGTATGCAAGGGGATTAAAATAGTTGTGTAGTTAGATCAGCTGATTGATAATAACATTTTACAGTCCCTATCAAAAAGACTGCAGCCTGCATGGACAAAAAGTGATGAAAAATGCAGGATTTTCACTTACTTTCTCATCCTTTCTCATTTCCTTTCCCTTTTACATTTTTACTTGAATATGTGATGCAGGGATTGCTAGAGGCTACCTGGATGAGACTTGTTTCTTCCCTTCATTCGCTTGAGCTATCCTCCCTGGAATTGCCTTCATACTGCAATAGCAAAAATGTAAAGGCCAGATTAACTCCCTGTTAAGCATCTGCAAAGGAATGTTTGCAGGGAAAAACATCTGCCTCTCTCCAGAATAAGGTAGAGAGGTCAGACCCCCAGTGCAGGAAGAGGGGAGCCATGTACTCATAACTGCACAGGATCACAGACCCGCAAGAAAACTCTCCTTATTCCACAGACCTATGTTAAGTTCTCTGCTCTGTTTGTCCTGCTTTTCTCTTCTTCCTGGAGCACAGCCTCTCTCTTTTGCCTCTGCAGCAGAATGTTCCACAGCTCTCTTCCTAAACCCACACCCAGCTAGCAGCAGGATGCTCAACCTTCTGGCAGCGCAGCTTATTGTGCAGATCTGAGAGCTCCTTCCAGAACCCACCACGCTAGAATTCCTTAATAAACATACAAGAGAAAGAATTCTTCCAGTAATACTTCTGTATGCCAAGATGTAGGGTTAAAACCTTCCTTCCTCCTAATATACCATTCATTCAAATGTCGAAGAACAGAAATAGCAAGGCAATAATTGAGCGTAACAGAACACTCTGAGCAACTATAAAATTACATTAGCGTTTTTCTTTGTTTTTCATTGAAAATTCTGAAATCCAGTAGCAGAGGAGACAACATGGTATCCTAGGGATTTTCACTTATCTTTGGAAGTGAAAAATCTGAGCCCTCTTCAGCCTGAAGAATTTGAATATGTAGTTCAGAATAAAATGCCTGGCAGAATATGTGCCCTCTAGTTTGTTAAATGAGTTATGAAATACCTACCTGAACATGAGGTAGAAGGCTTTTGAAGTACACGTTGGTTTGAAAACTTTGATGCGAGTCTGAAAGTCTCTGTGACTTTTGGCCTTTTAAGCAACAAAAAAAACCTTTTAAGCAACAAAAATGTATTCACCCTCTTGTTCTAAATTTTGGTATTGACATCAGTGTTGGAAAACTCTTTTGTGCCATGTTGCCTTATGCGGTCACTAGATGAATGCATGTTGTTTCTGCATAGCTGCTTGAGTCGTACATTCAAGTCAAGCTGTTTTTCTGACTGAGAGTGTGTGAAGCTGTGTTTGTGTGCAGATTTGGAAAACATTCTGTTATTTTTTCCCTGGCTGCTTTTCCTGTCTGTGCTGTTTTCAAAGTTCACTGATTCTCTCCTCCCTTGAAGCTTTCCCAAAACAAGAAGGGGAGAGGAAAAAAGGCGAAAAAGCCGGGCTGGAAATTAATAGTGCTTTAAAAAGGGCAAGATTTACCTTATCTGGTTATAGGACCACCAGTCCAAGCAGCACTTCCTAGAGGCAGCCTGTAATCCTCCAGCTGTATGGAGGAAGGCATTTGAAGTTTTGGTTCTCTTTTGTTGTACTCTGCAGTGAGAAGGAAACATCCCTGCTGGTGGAAGTGAGCTTTCTGGAAAAGCTATTGGTAAGTTCCATAGCACAGTCCCTAGTTAAGGTGATCTAGGGGTGTACCTTTGCTGAGGATTCTGGGGTGCAAAATGATGATGAAATTAGGGAAGGGCCAGAAAATGACAGGTGGGCCTCCGTGCTAAGGTCAGCATCTCATAAGGGAAAGGAAAGTACAGTAAAATTAGTGTCTAATGGATTGAGGTGTGAACTCATGTATAGCCTTCTAGGGACACAGTGATGTCTTTTTTGCAGCATATTGTTCTGGAAAAAAAACCTGTCTTAACTATCTTCCAGAGTACAGCTTCCTTTCAGGCATTAGGGCTGATCCAGCTGAAGGTGATCCACAGAAAGCTGTGCAAGGAGATATTTAGGCTGGATATGAGGAAAAGGTTCTTCACCCAGAGGCTGCTTGGGCACTGAAACAGGCTCCCCAGGGAAGGGTCACAGCCCCAAGCCTGACGGAGCTCAAGAACCATTTGGACAATGCTTCCAAGCACGTGGTGAGATTCTTGTTCTCCGCACAGCCAGCAGCAGGACTTTCATGATTCTAGGGGGTCTCTGCCAGATCAGGATATTCTATGATTCTTTGATGCTTAGGGTGTAGTTGATAGAAATCATTCTGCAGAGTCGTTTGTCTCCAGTGCTCATTGTTCAATGTAAAAAAAAATTGTGGAAAAAGTTGGGGTTTAAATTAAATTTTCTTCACAGCTGTGAGGGTTGATTCACAGAAGTTATATTTGCTGAGATGTGGAATGAAGATGAATAATGATAGGATGAAGCAGAGACTTATTCTGCAGCTGTTCAACTCCAGATAACATGGTTTGGTAGTTCTGTGCTATGCTAGACTCACTCAGGGTGTTTGTGTTTACAGAACTGGTACTGAAGTGCTTAAGACCACATGGGGACTGCAACATTTAGGGACTTGCTGGATTAATACTTGATGGTCTTAGCCTTTCCAACCTAAATGTTTATAACATCAGTGAGTGGTAATTCTGAAATCAGAAGCAGTACTCAGAGCCAGTGAGGTAATTTTTCCTCTGAATGTCTGCTTGACCATCTCCTACTGTCACAGGCAGCTTCAGATTTGCGTTTTCTCTGAGACAAAGAATATTCTGCCCCACAATCTTAGTTTTTCCCCTCTCCTTCCGGTACCATAGCATAGCAGACAATTTAAATTTTTTTTATAAATGGCTGCCTATTGATTACTGATCATGGAAAAATAATTTCTGTACTCTGCAACCTTAATATTATTTATTCCATCCTCCAGATTGATGACCCCTTTCTTTCCTCCTTCTGTAAAGAAAACAAATGAATTTAAAAAAAATCCTTTTCACTGTTATATAGATAGTTCGACATGAAATGTAGGTAGTGGGCTCATTCAAGAATGAAATTTAAAAACGCCCCATATTATGAGACCTAAGTAGCTCAGCTTCCTCAGTGCTGGACTGACAATCAATCACAGGCTGCTTAAATTTTAGCAAAATTCTCCTACTGGATGAAATTCTCACGTTGACTCCTTGCAAAGAGACTGCTTAATGAATAAGGATTGATTCTGCTAGAAAATAAGTGCTCTGGCTCTAATGAGAGCATAAATAATGAGAAGCACATTTTCAGTTTAATGCTATTTTTATACCATTCAGCACCACATAATTGGAAACTGATTCCAAATAGCTTAATTCATATCTAAAATGATTTATTTACTACAATTCCAATTATGTTGATACAAACCCCTATGGCCCAGCGAGCGTCTCGTAGAACCTCTTCCAATCCAAGCTGCTGCTCTAACATCGCCGCTCCCGTCTTAAGCGCTACGAAGGCGCTGCTGCTCCAGCTGGCTCTTGCCTCGTGGTCCCGCGGCT
>VZSR01001295.1:1751156-1772348 GCA_013398615.1 Brachypodius melanocephalos | reverse complement strand
AAGATTGCGAAACCGGTGAATGGCTCTGCCTGGCTCACGCGGTCCCAGAGAAAGAAAAGAGAAAGAAAAAAGAATGCAAGTTTTTCCAGACAGCTTTCTAACCAACAAAAAACCCGCAGAATTTTAAGATCTGCTGGCCTACCTACGGTGATATCACCGATTTACCAAAAAATCCCTCCTACCCCCAGGAAGGAAACTGAGGCACCAAGCCTTTAAGCTCAAAAAAGAGCAATGAAAAGATTATACTCACTGTCCAGCGTGAAGAGGAAAAAGTTCGCAGCTGTGTCCAAGCCTCTCCTGAGGGACTTCCTGGGTTCTAGAAAGCTGCCCCTCACTGCTTGGGATGTTTTTTCCAGCAGACAGAACTCCCGAAAGAGATTTTTTCCTCCGATTCCCTCAGTGGGTTCTCGAGAGTCTCTTTTACTCGTGCTTGCCTCAAAGCCAGTCACGAGGGGAGCCCTGTCTCCATGCGTTCTCGGCTTACCCCTCTGAGAGCACGTGTCTCCTGTGTGGAAACACTCACTCTCCCGTGGGTTCTGCCTCAGCTGAGATTGAAGCTGGCCGCACATTGGGCGCCATGTAAAGTGTAGTGGGCTTTCTGCTTCGGCTAGCAGAAGGTTCCCTTTCTCCACTGAGATAGTTCGTGGGGTTCAATCTCTAGCTGCCGCGTGGTGAGGCTTGGCAATGAAGAGAGGCCTCTGCTGTAGTTTAAGAAGATCTTTATTCCATCCAGTTGGGAGGCAGGAAGCAGAAGGGAGCACTGGACCTCGGTCCCGCCCTTAAGTAAGTTCGGGCGAAACCTGACCCAGGGGGGTCTTGACCCAATGGGAAAGGTAGGGGGAGTGGTCTGGGGTTACTACAATGGGTGGAGGTGGCACCTTGGCACCCTTCCAAGATAGGGTGATGCCACAAGGGGTTGAGGATGGGGGGTGTCAGGGGGAGAAGGGATGAACCATTTCAATATTATACATTTTTGATTATAAACCACAACAAAACCCATCAAAAACCCTACCAAAAAAACCCAACACAACAACCCTCCCAACCACAAACAAACAAACAAAAAACAACCCCCAAACCCAAAAAGCATAAGGAGTGGAAATAGCAATTTCGCACCAATCTGCATAGCATGAAATGGAGACAATGGGAAGCAGCAATATGAAAACGAAGCACTTCAATGTAGGAGAATAGATTGTGAGAAATTAGGAGTGGGGCTGTCATTTATCATCCCTAATAGGGTGCAGCTGTGTAAGGCAGGTGAACAGCATTAAAGGAAAAGGAGCAGGGAATGAATGCTGAGGGGCATTGACCAATCACAAAAGAGTAAAAGGGCACACTGGTGTGGTGTATCTGAGAAGCAGAGTATAAAAGGTATTATTGGGGACTAGCAAGATACTGATGCTTGAAACCATTCACGGTGTTACTTTTAAGTCCTTGGTCATTTCAAAACTGGAGGCAGCACTGGTGTGACACTTCATTCACCAGGCATATGGTAATTTAAGGTTCAGCTACATTTAAGCCAAGAAGCTTACTTAAGGGTGAGTGTGAAGCTCATTCTCAGTGCAGGGACAAATATTTGAATCTCTACAAGGTTAACTAAGGAGAAAGTTGGAGAAAGTTCTTAAATCTAGTAGTGGGAAGTAGCTTCATCTAAGTATGTAAAAACTGGGCTCAGAAGTGCCTTAAGTGCCATTTAAGAATCCTTTGAGCACTATAACAAAATTGTCTGTCTATGTTGTGGACTGTGAAGTGCTAAAAATCATTAGTTTTAAAAAAAGAAAAGAAAAATTATCCTGTGTCAACCCGAGGTCCAGGTCCTCACACTTAACAATGTAGCAAAGAAGATCAAGTAAACAAGTTAAAAGGATTAAAAAAAAAATTATTACTTCATTTCCCCAGGGGTGCTGCATAGCTTTGCCCTGCTGGCTGGGAGGGCTGGAGGTCACCCTGGCCATGGCTCTGACTTCAACAACTCACAGCAAGCTTAAGTGGTGGGGAAGACAAAGCTCTCTAAGGCTGCAAGTTGTTGGAGACTGAAGTAAGAAGATATTCAGTAATTCTGAATCATGAAACATTTAATAGCAGTTGTAGCTTAAAGCTGATGCCCCACCTGCATCTCGTGGCCCACCCCAAGCTGAGTGACATCACATTTCATTCCTATGCTCCCTTTTTGAATTCTTTCTCCATAAGAAAACCCACTTTTTATGGCCCTGTCACAGAGATCCTCTGTGTCAGGGCAGAAAATCCCTCTTTTAAACTGAATGTCTATAAAATCTATACTAGACTTGACATGCGATGATTTTTGTTATTAATACCCTGTAAAGACATAAGATACTGCAGTGTGTATTGTAGAAGCCCCCACAAAGATACCGTTATAGAAAGTCTGACCTATTTTTAAAGTTTGATACCTCACTTTTCCATTGTTGAAGTAAGCCCTGTATGAAATTTGGCATCAACAGAAATTGTTCAGATGGAATATTTTAATTTTTCCCAAGCCATATTGCATTTGTCCAAATGTTAAAAGCTACAGATTCCTGCAAAACTTATTAAAAACCTCCCAGTTCTCAACTTCAAGGCTAGCAGTCAGAATATAAATAATGAGAAAAGTTGCTGCATTAATGCTGAGAGGTAAAACCTCTTGGGTTTGATAATCTCGTGGAAGCCATTTGACCCATTTCCTCCAGCACAAGCCATCACAAGTACCAATCCACTGGAGTGAACAGAGAGAGGACAGTGGTGCTCTGCTAAACTGAGCCTCTGTGAAAGCAATCAATAAACTTCCCTCTCCTCCAGGAGCCCCATACATTTACATAATTGTCCCTACTTCCCTCTCTATGTGGGATCTGCTCTTTTTTCCTAAAGGTTAAGGTGCAGGGCAGATGTTTCTCTTCTGCTGCTGTTATTAGCGTGCCTTGGCCATCTCATTTCTCAATGGTTTTTATTGTGCTCATCTCTTCAGCAAGACTGTGTTTTCCAAGGCTCATTTGCTGGTTAATTGCATTCTCAGAACCTCTATGATGTCTGTAGCACCTGCTCTCCACAGACTCTTTTGATCTCTCTAGAAATATCCAACTTTGATTATGTGAAAATCTTTCCCAACCATACAATGTGCCTGGAAAGCAAGTTACAAACTGCCATTGTGACTATTGTGACCTATGTTAGGATTGAAAATATAATTCTCTGATATCAAAGCCTGAAATGAAAAGTGATCCTACTTGGTATTCTGTTTGTGTGCTTCTTTGCTGGCTCTGGTTTTTTTTGCCTTACCAAACACTTAGGGAAAACAGAGCATATAGTGAAATATAGGTTGCAGTGCTGTGACATGCAATTCAATAGCTCTAAAAGTGTCCTGGGTAGACCAAATTACCAGCTGCTGGCAGGGATTTTTCACTTGCAAATATGCTGAAAACTTGTTTACTTGAAACCTCTCAATTTGTTTCTATCAGGATGCATTTGCAAATGTGAAATGGGTGTTTTCAGACCTAATTGCCTGTTCTGTTTGTAAAGATATGCTTTGGTGGGAACAAAGGTTTGCTTTGTGTACCTTAAAGAGATTGCAACCATTATTGGGGTCTGGTTTGACGTTGGTTTCAGAGCAGGAGAAATGCGGAATGCAGCATCTCCTTTGTTACTGACTGCCTGATTAAGTAATTTAATTGATGTCTGTTATCAGTTTTTACATTTTTTTTACCAGCTTTAAGGGGCTATTTTGGGTTTTGCTAGCTAAAATGTATACAGTGAATGAATGTATACATTATGAATGAATTATTATACATTGAATGTATACGGTGCTACCGTTTTTCTTTTTTACTTTTTTTTTAAAAAAAAAAACCCCAATGCATTTTAAATGGGTTATCCCACACCTCTTTCTCTTCATGTGTAGTGCTACATTTTTAGTTGGAATTTTTAATGAGTTTCCCTCCACAAGTGTTTGCAAAGTTTTAGCCAAAGCAGCACAGCTGTTTGTAAGACTTAGGAAAAAATGTTGTATGTCTGAAAATATTCTGATAATCTAGGTGGGTAACACAGAATTATTTAAGTCCCTCAACTAGTCTAGTTGCTTCAATAGCTTAACTCAGCCTTTGGGAGGAGATGGTGTTATGGAAGAATTAGGCATGAGGACATTAAATTCTAGTATCACCACAGACATTATCAGGTATTATGAAGTATACAGATTGTGGGATATATATTTTCAAATACAAGAAATTAAGGCTAAGGTGGATTCTAGCACTTCCTGGCTTCTAGATCTTGATTTTATAAACTTAATATTTACATCTTCACACACGAGTCTGTAACTGAGACCTTTCTGTGTTTACCACTAATGTTTTGTAATGGATATTTATGAATTTGCTTTTCTTGGCCTGTGTCCCATCCTCAGTATCCCACTGTACTCTCTATAGCTGAATTAGAATAATACAGAATACAGAATACAGAATTAGAACTAGATGTGTTGGAGAAAACAGTAAGAGGAGTAACAACTGAATTCGGCAAAAGTGACTCCTGCAGGAGCCTTAAAAGGTTGAAGGTGAATGTTTTCTTTTGATAAATGAAGGTCAAACTGCCTGTGTCACCACTAATACAGAGGCTGTTCTGTGGGATGACAGATCTTGGTCCTGCTGAGGTGCAGTGATGAAGGAAAAGCTTAGACAACACTGCTCCCCCGGAATTCAGCTGGAAACCCAAAGATACTGTGCTCAAAACTTCCAGAGTGCCCTTAAAGCACTGAGGACTAAGATTTGTATTCAATGCAACAGAATTTTCTTCCTACTGGAAGTTGACAACAAATTTTGAGCATTTACTGATAATTCAAGGTCTGATGAACAAGCCTTCAAGCTTACTTGCAAATTTACTGAGGTTTGTGCTGCAGAGCAAATTTAAATAAATAAATAAACAAACAAACAAACAAATAAATAAATAACATCTCACCAGATGCCACTGAGCCACCAAGTGCCGGAAAATGTAAACTGGTCTGAGCCTGAAATTCATTAAGACTGCAGTGCCTTTGAGCCAGTGTGCAGAGGGCGATTGCTTTCCATGGCCCTTCTGCTGCAAATGGATTTGGACAAGCCTCAGTTTAGACTCCTGTGGATACTCTCCCATTTTAATGTTGGCATTTTTGTATTTGAAACTGGGAACATTCCTAACGCACACTGATGCAGCCTGAGATGGCTGGATAATCCAGTGACTGCAGGGAAGAGGATGAGAGAAAGTTGTTTAGATCCTACTGTTTTTTATTTTTCTTTTCTTCCTGTCTTTTAAAAATAATTATATAGGCAGAAAGGTGTCGTTATATGTAAAAAAAACCCCATAAAATCAGCATTCTGTTTTGGCTATAGCACTTCACTGACATTGGACTATTTTATCTTCCAGGGCAGGTTTCAAACAAACCTATTTCATAGGCAATAGGTAAACAAAAAGCATTTGTTTGCAGCAGTTGGGGAGCTCTGAAATTCAGGCTTTGTGTGAAAGAATTCTGTTGTAGGTTATAATCTCTGAGGGGATGAAGTAATAATTAATTGCAAGTAATCAGTCATATTTAGTGTTTTTTAATCATGAGCAAACCCTGATTCAGCCACAATACATGAACTTATTTCATTATTGAAATACAAATTTTCATTGGAGACAGGTGTTTTGTATTAGACAGAGATTTGAGAGAAAGACACAAATAGAAGTTTAATCAAAAGATTGTTAATGTTAAAAAAATGAGGAGAACTTTCATGAAACCACTCATCTCCTGTGGGAAGGAAGGGGTCAATAACACTGAGAACCTGCTGCATCTTTCCATGTGTAGTGGAGAAAAAAAAAGTCTTTCAGAACAGATGTGTTAACTCTACTTGTCCTTTTCCTGCCTCTCCAAAAAATAAGTTGCTTGCTTGGATTCCAGAGTAATCCAGAAAATAGAGCAAGATTGGACTTGGCAGGGGTTTCATTTCACTCTCCCACCCACCTCCGCCTCCCTCTCTGCTTGTTTTAGTGTTTACACTTGTGCTCATTAGTAACCAAAATGAACGCCTTTAAAATCAGCTGTATGGGTTGTAAACATCTTTCAAAATCTGGTAAGTGATGAAACTGAAAATATCATGATTTTCTTTGTCTTTTTCTGATTATGATGCCAGAGTTTTTTCTCTAATTTTTGCTAATCTGAAAAAAAGACTATTTGCTCTCAGAATACCCCCAACAGCCTGGGTTGTTTTCCTATCAGTATGTGATAGGTTTGTTGAAAAAATTTCCTTTGATAGGCAGATCAGGCTGGGAAGGGTAGTTAAGTTTTCAGACTGCGAAGAGTTCCATCTGAGAGTTTAATTTTACTGGAGCTTCACTGAAAGGATTTGTCACTAAGTATGGGACTTCTTATGGAAAGTGTTGCAGTATTAATTTATAACTTCAACTCTGAACAAAATTTAAAAACTCAGATACTTAAAACTGTATTTTCCTCTTTAAAAACACCGTGGTGCAATGCCATACTGGAAGGAAAAAGACACTCAAGTATTCCATACAGTTCTGAAGGTGGACTTGGTGAGGCGTCTGGAATCAAGACCAAATTCCTTCTCAAATGAAGGAGTTGGTCATCAAACATATTAGATGTCCAGTCTAGAGACTTCTAATAATAACTAAAGCTAGCCTGGACACTTTTACTGCTGGTTTTGCATTGGAATATATTCTTTGGGAAGCCACATTGCTGCCATCAGTGCTTTGTCCTGCCCCTCCCCACCCTAGCACAGTTATAGACCCTCCTTATGGCTTCTCAGAGGGGCGCTTTGTCAGATATGCAAACACAAAGATGGTTTGAAGATGCGGGATGCAGGTAAGTGTGATTAGTAGGGCAATATAATGTTGCCAGAGTGGATGTGATGGTGCAGCACTGGAACCTGCTGCATTTTCCCTTGGGAAAGAGAAGACAATTGCCCTCCATTACTATTGGATTTCTACTCTGTGCTGGGATTACAAAACAAAATGTGTCACCACAAGCTCAGAACCTTCTCCATATCTGTGTTTTGATCCTTGTTAAGTTATTAATATTTATAAAATCTGAGGTTATGTCAACCTGATTATGGAGTCTCCCACAACACAGAGGGTGGTTGGCAGGGTTTCCCTGAATGTTTGAATGAATGGAGACTGTGATCCAGCAGGATTTTCCTGGTTTGGTTAATCTCTCAAGAGGTTAAAGATGCAAGATGAGGCAGTGTAGCAGCACTTCTGCTGTTTTTATTGCTCTCCTGTCCTTCATCTCATTATAAAACTGCATTTTTTGTTAAAAAGATAACCACTGTGAAAAAAGGGGAATTAGTACCTGTATAAATTCAAAAGAACAATAATGTTGCCTTTTTGCAGCTTTGTTTTGTAATAAAGTGTATCTTGATAGATGTGTTTGAACAGAATTCCATTTCTTTAAAGAAATGTTGAAATTATCTTGTATTGACTTCTGTGATTGCAGAATGTGTATGCAGTGGTGTAGCCATTCATTTGTTACCAAACAGATTTGAGGTTCTGGCTTTTGGAAGGTTGAAGTTATCCTGCAAGGCAGATGAAGCCATTCCTGTAAAATAAATAAATACTGGAATCAAAGCAATGGACAAAGAAACAAGCTGAGTAGAAAGGTGCATCTATCTGTGCCTATGCATCTATTGTTTGATGAATAGGCACAGATAGAGATCCTGCTGTCACAGAATCCCCGGTGCACCCGCATAGAGAAAGATTGTAACCCAGGGCTTGGACAGTTCAAAAGCAGACAAAATCAGTAGCTCTTAAAAAACATGTAGGGGAAGGATTATGCAATTTAGGGGATGCAACTGATGCCCAGAGAGATGAAATGACTTTACCATGATTTACACAAAGGGATTTTAGGGAGAAAGTCTTAACCTGCATCTCCCACAACTTAAGTTTTGAGAGTAATGTTCTTGAGGAGCCATTCTACCAGGTAATATTTGCTTTAGAAGTGTAAGTATATTATTAAAATTGTGACATTAATTATATGTACTTTTTTTTCTCCTTTTGTAAAAATGTTATTTTATGAGAGGAACTTGCTAAGTAGGGAATAAGAAATCTGTGCTATTTTACTGCTTATTATGGAATCATAGAATTGTTTGTGTTGTAATGGACCTTAAAAGTCACCTCACTCCAACTATGGAATGGAATTCCAACAAAGGGGCACCTTCCACTGTCCCAGGCTGCTCCAAGCCCCAGTGTCCAACCTGGCCTTGGGCACTGCCAGGGATCCAGGGGCAGCCACAGCTGCTCTGGGCACCCTGTGCCAGGGCCTCCCCACCCTGCCAGGGAACAATTCCTGCCCAAGATCCCATCCATCCCTGCCCTCTGGCACTGACAGGCATTCCCTGTGTCCTGTCCCTCCAGCCCTTGGCAATTGTCTCTCTCCATCTTTCCTGCAGCTCCCTCAGGCCCTGCAAGGCCACCCTGAGCTCAGCCCAAGGCTTCTCCTCTCCAGGCTGAACAATCCCAGCTGTGCCAGCCTTTCCTCCCAGCAGAGCTGCTCCATCCCTCTGCTCATCCTGGTGCCTCCTCTGGGCTCTCTCCAGTATCTCCAGGTCCTTGCTGTGCTGGGACTGGGCTGGGGCTCTGCAGGTGGAGTCTCACCTGTGGGGGCAGAGGGGCAGAATCCCATTCCCCTGCTGCCCACACTGGGGCTCAGCCCAGGGCAGGGGGGTTTGGGGTCCCAGTGCACCCAAACAGGGCATGTTGAGCTTTTGGGTTTTATTGTTGAGGCAACACCTACTAAAGGCTGTCTCAACCCCCAAACTGTGTGAAAATAATTTGAGTGAAAATAATGCTGAATTTCCTCAAAAGCCACATCCTGAATCTCCTAAATCTCCATATCCATCCCTGACACTGTGGCTCCAGCTCTTTACCCAGTAGCAGGGAGGCTGCAGCTTTGGTACTTGTGCCTGGATGCTGAAAGCAAAAAGCATCCAGGTACAAGTGAGTATTTGTGCTACTTTTAGGTTGTGAATCTCATTGCTTACTCCTTTTGCCTATTTTGTGCTAGCATGATGCTTTGGGAAGGCTGACCTGAAACAGAGACTGGACACAGCTAGAGAATAAAGTAGAAAGGCCTTTATTGAAAGGCCTTTACGGTACACCTTGGGCAGGACAAGAGCCTGACCAGGGCTACACCCAAGGTAGACTAAAAATGGTCACAAAATGGATGACTATCACAAGGTCTTACACTTTTATAAATTTTGGTTCATTTGCATATTGGGGTTTAATTGTCCAATTACAGCTTCAGGTAGTGAGGTCTCATCCTTCTTGTTTCTGTCTTCAGTCTACCGTTTATGTTTTTGGGCTGAAAGTTTTACTCATTGTTCTTGGTCTTCAGCAGGAAAAGGATTATTTTTGTCTACCTACTCTGTGAAGAGAGCTTACTAGCAGTTAATATGAGGCTCAGAACTACATCCCTAGGCAGCACAGAACCTTGAAAGACATGAAAGCTAAAACTTAAGGCGTCAAGTGAAACTCTAATATAACTGAAAACCTTTTCTTAAAAGAATCTGAGAGTTCTAGTGCACTTGGAAGCCCAGGAAGGAGTCCAAAGTGCTCTCCCTAATCCAGAAATGACTTCTGAATTCCTCAAATTCAGAAGGACTATGTTCATTTAAAAGAAAAGTGAGTTTTGAGATAGACCCCTATTTAAGTCTTCTTTAATTTAAACACTTCATTAGGCTGCTTTCCTGTGATCCTTCCAGATTCTTACTGGTAATTCAGGTGAGAAGGAACATGATTGACACTTGAAAAAATATAGCAACTGTTCTTTAACCATCATCTAATACTGAAACGACTGTATAGCTACAATGCAGTGCTTCCATGAGGAGGTGATCTCTTAATAATCTATCAATATCTTTATCTCCAAGCAAAACTGAAGCCCATGTACATGAAATAACCTTGCAAAGATCACCCTACACAGCATAGAAAACAGAAGTAGTTGTTCAAATCTATTCTTTCTTCCTGTCCCATCAGATACCCTAGTGAATTGTATCTGGTTTTGTCTTCTCTGAATTAACTATTTCTTCACAAAAATTTATCAGTCCTGGTCTTCATGGAGTGTTTTTATAGTGGAAAAAAGGTTTAAACTCATGCAATAGCCCAGCACAATCTTTCTGTAGGCGTTGATGCTGATAGGCACAGACAGGTATGAAATGAACCTGTTACCTCTGAATTCATGTGCCCACTAGGGGACACTGGGACATTATGTTTTTCTTCAAATGAAAGATATTTCAAAAGCAATGAAGATGGAAGATTGTGGACCCAACATTTTTGAGCCTGAGAATTGCTGGGAAACTTTTCAACAGTTTTCCTTTTTCCCAAAACAACTCTGTATATATAACTATTTTTTCCCGTAACATTTCTAAGTAAACAATATTTCTTTTCCATAACAACCTCTCTCCCAGTTGTTGTTTTCTATTTCTGTTACTTGACCAATGGAGAGAGGTGTCAATTCTGTGGACCAATGATATGTCTTTTTAGCGCAGCATGTTATAAAAAGCCTGAATGAATTTTTTGTAAAAAAAGGCTTTTCTGCCTGCTGACTGGAGTCAAACATCTTTATTTCATGTCCTATTGCGACAGAAGATCCTCTTGTTCTTGCTCTAAAATACAATGAAAATTATGCATATCTAATTTCTAATCTGTGCAGGGTGATGTGCAATATGTTTTAAAAAGTCTGATGAGTGACAAGTTCCTAGGCAGGAATGCCAGATCTAAGTAGTTCAAACTGGTCCATGATATTACAGATTTTGAATTGCAAAGGTAATGGATATTTTTGGCATTTTCCACTCATTAAAAATAGTGTCAGAATGATGGATTAATCTGTGGGCATTTTCTGTCCTTGCTATAATCTTTGTCAAAGGAATGAGGTATTATAATTATAATGCCTTTTGTATCATATGAATTATTAGGGCAGGCTTCAGAACTTTGACTTCCTTAAAAGCAGCTTTTTTCCATGGTGATTAGATAACCTGGCATTTTGCCCCTCTTTCAAGCATGAAAGAGCAAATAAAAACATTTGAGTAAAGGCAGCAGCTGAGTTTAGCCTGATAAACTAATATGGAGGAGAGTAGGTTAGTGGTATGTAGTCTATGTAAAAAAGCCTTATGTATTTTCCATTAGTATTTTACTTTTCACAGATAGTTTGCTGCTGTCTTATCCCCTGGTTGATTTTCCTAGGAATGAACCTGTAATTTATGTAGCCAGGCTGTGAATTGAGCTGTGCCTTAAAGCAGGGAAGGTGGACTCCTCCTGTTCCTCAGGGAGTTTGTTGGGTTATTTTACTCCCTTCCTTGGCAAGTTCTAAATGTGGGCTGGAGATAGGATTGTTTTCCCCATATAGTCAGATCCTAAGATAGGTTTTGCCCAGATGTGGCACAACTGATGATAGAGACTACATTATTATGTCAGCGTGGGTTTAAGTTTTCTTTTTGCAAAATATTGTGACAAGTTCAGACAGAAAAAACACAATTCTGAGCAACACTGACAGAAAAGATGGACAAAATTAGGTACGCACTTACAAGAATCTTCGTTTCATTGCTTTCTATCTTTCACCCTTTCAAAACATATAAACAGTCCACTTTTCCCAACTTTCTTATTTCAGTCTGGCTTTGTTTCCCTTTGTTTCTTCTCTACCATAGGAGATATTGCTTTTTCCTTGGCATATCTGACAATTTTTAACAATTCCATGTCTGTTGAGCTTAGTGGATCCATCAGTGCCATTATTTATAACCAGGACATGACCAGAAGCCTGAGACAGTTATCTAAAGTTCTGAGCACACCTCCTCTGTAAAATGAAGATTTTGGTGCTATTTTCAATTTAAAAAATTATGCACAGAGAACTTACACATATTTGCACCTGAAGGGAGAGATACCACCTCATTTGTTTATGTCTTTAAGAAAACCACAAGAAATGGATAAAATGCAGACAAAAACTTCAGGTGATTCTTATATTTTTCTGGTTGTCATGTATTTTTTAGTCTTTTGAAGGCTATAATTAAGACTCAAGGAGTAATTAAGAACCCGCATGCCTGTTACTCCAAAGCTGGCTGTGGTGAAAGAGGGGAGCAGATGAAATTTGCTGTGATGATTCCTAGAAGCCTAAACCAGCCTAGGTTTGATGGGATGGAACTTGAAAGATTGTTGTGTTCAGACTTTCATTGGAAAAGGAGTTTATCTATCCCACCATCCCATCCCATCCCATCTTTAAAACCTCCAGTGATGGGCATTCGGTCACCTCCCTGGGGAGCTTGTTCCAAGGAATGATTGTTTCACTCTAAAAATTGTCCTTTTTATATCAAGATGGAAGTTAAGGCATCTTTTCCATAAGTTAAGAGACTGTGGTAAATAGGGACAGGTGGACGGAAGATTTCGGGATGTAACAGAAAGCAGCAGGGCTCTTCCCCCCTTATCCAGGACCCTTCCTCCCTCATCCTGAGATATGTTATCACCCTTAAAGGCATGTAGCCACCCTAACCTCAGTAGTTTTCCACTCCATACTAACCCTAGTCATCCCACCGTCCCCTTATGACGTAGTGAAGTCCCCTTAACTATATAACCCCATGAGGTAAAGTAATAAACACCATTTTGACCATCCACCACATTGGTGTCTGTGCGTGTCAATGGACCGAGTGACCTGGGCGAGGCTGGGTTGCCGTGCTATCGCTTGAAACCAGGTCGCCTGCCTTCTTAGCAGAAGGCAACAGAGACACATATTTCCTGTTTATACACTAATTTTGAAGCTGCATAAAATCACAAGGAAATGCAGAAACCATCCTGAGACACAGAATATGCTCAGTGGTTTTTTGTTTTATATTCACAAGCAGAGTATTATGTATACACTCAGTTTCTGAACAATGGCTTTGGTGAATTTTCTGGAAGTTGAAAAAAAAAGACATGAATTTACATGTGATACCTTATACGGATTATTCTCTTTCTAACGATACCACTTGAAAAATGTTATTTTAAAACAACACTTTACTCAGCATCCAATTGCTCAAATTATTCAGCAGCATTGCTTAAAAATAGAAGCACTGTATTTGTCCAGTTGGAAGTCGGTGAACAGCTGAACAAAGTCTGAATTCTGTCACTTGTGTTTTTGAAAAGAAAGTTCTAATAAAGGTTTGAATTTGAGTGTTGCAAGACGTATTCAAGGGATAGATCCCTTTACATTGACATAAAATCTAAATGGAGGTTATATTAAGGAAAATTGACATGCTGGTGAGTAGACCTCAAGAGTAGCAATGGGGAACAAAGACAGAACCCCTTGTGCATGCGAAGGGAACAACTTTATTGTAGGAGTTGCCCCCTTTTATATCTTTAGTCTCAACCAGACGAACTCCAAACTTAACAGAAGAAGAGCACCCATAGGCTGGTTCAGCTGCAGTTTTCTGTCTGCAAGTCATAACTATCTCTCCCCCCCAAGCTGGCTGCTAATCGTCCAGCCTGCAGCTGTGCCTTCCTACAGGGCTTTCTGGTAAACATGAACCTTAACAGCTTTAACAATTATAACTCCATATCCTACACCCAAGCACTCACATCACATATTCATGAAAATCTGAAAACCTCTTATTAAATGCTACTCTGTTTTCCTTTTAGTCACAGGAGTCAAAGCTTTATCTTTGTTGTTCACTTCTTATGTCAATTCTGGGTGCCTCTGTCTTTCAACAACCTGATGGATATTTTAAATCTAGGATACACCTGACTGACCCCAGTCCTTGGTCCTGCAGGAAATGCACTTCTGTCATTCCAGTGGGAGCTACAGGAAAGATGGAGAGAGACAATTGCCAAGGGCTGGAGGGACAGGACACAGAGAATGACTGCCAGTGTTAGAGGGCAGGGTTAGATGGGATATTGGGCAGGAATTGTTCCCTGTGAGGGTGGGCAGGCCCTGGCACAGGGTGGCCAGAGCAGCTGTGGCTGCCCCTGGATCCCTGGCAGTGCCCAAGGCCAGGTTGGACATTGGGGCTTGGAGCAGCCTGGGACAGTGGAAGGTGTCCCTGCCCATGGCAGGGGTGGTGGCACTGGATAGGTTTTAAAGTCCCTTCTAACCCAAATCCTTCCATGATTCTGTGATTAAATTAATTTGAAACAGCGCATGCCACTTTATAGATTTTGACTTCATGAAGTGTTTCTAAAGAGTCTTTCTAGTGTTTCATTTTTGGGTGAAGTATCTTAAAATTGTTTCCTAGTTTCCTGTTGCCTCATCTGTGGCTTCCTTCTTTGAAAGAAGCACAGAGAATGAAAAAGCTCAGGGACTTGGCAGCTGGCTATAAGAAAAATCTCTCTGTCATGGGAGTGGTTAAGAACCAGAATGGATTTCCCAGGAAAATGCTGTGTCCCCATCTGTGGGTATTTTCAGGACTTGATGGGACAAAGTCCTAAAGTGCCTGATCGAACTTTGGGGTTAGTCTTGCTTAGAGCAAGAATTTGGACTACAGACATCATGAGGTCACTTTCAACCTATTTTTTTCTGTGACTGAGTGATATTTTTTCTGAGTCGAATTTGGCTACACAGACTTTTCAGATGTTATTATTTATTCTTTCATGTTCTCCTAATAGGCTTTAATTAATAATCAAAGAGTTGTTAATACAGGTATAGTTTGGTACAAAAAAAAGGAAGTGGGACAGAGGTGTATTTTGAAATACGAGAAATAAGGAAATACCAGCAACTCAGAAAAGACTCTGTGTATCTGTAGTGAAAACTGAAGAAAACAGGAGAGACCTTGATGTTGAGAATACTCATGTGTGGCCTTTGAGCCTTTAGTACAGTAATCTCTTTAAAAGCATGAGGAATAATAACACAGTTGTTTTTATAAACAGAGATCCATAGTTTTAAGAAAATATGGACATTTTTAGCATCCAATAGTTTTATCAGTGGCAAAAATGAATCTGACAGCTGAAATACTCCATGCATGTCTTGTAAATTCTAATAAACATGTCTGAAATTTAGAAAAATTAGATTATATCCAAGTTCAACTATAAACATCACCCAGAAAAACAAAATGAGAGAGAGACTGCTGTCACTTTATTTTTCCTGGTGTGAAAGAAATATTAATTATTGGGTGTTTTTGTGCAATAGTGTAGGCAAGTACTTTAAAAGATCTCACTGGCCAGCTATAAACTTTGGGTTTCTATCAAAATGTTTCAGCTTAGTGTCGAAAAGCACTTTATAAAAGAAGTCCAGGGCTAAACTAAATGCAGTTTATTCAAATACTCACAGAGAGTGGGTCAAGCAAGGCTCTGGCAAATCGTAAATAAGTAAACTTTAGTGACTTTGAGACACCAAACAGATTTAGCTTCAAGTACAGGATTTCCTTACTCCGGCTGGGTGAGTACTTACTCAGGCCATTCCACCAGTAACAAAAATTACTGATTTCTGTGGGTTTGATGAGATTGTATATCCTAAAACGAAGTAAAAGTTGGACTTCTCTGATCAGGTTTAGACCATCAGAATGAATTGAAGTAGAGCCCCACTTATTTAA
This sequence comes from Brachypodius melanocephalos, assembly GCA_013398615.1. Lineage (NCBI taxonomy): Eukaryota > Metazoa > Chordata > Aves > Passeriformes > Pycnonotidae > Brachypodius > Brachypodius melanocephalos. The sequence goes on along the minus strand of VZSR01001295.1, from coordinate 1,756,872 downwards.
TCAGTAAGTTTTATTTATGTAAGGATGGCAAAATTTGGCTTTCCCAAATTATAACAGCTTATTTTTTCAGTGTGGCACTTTCATTAAAAATTAAATGGGATATAAAAACATCTCCAATGTATTTGGTGCTGTTCAAGAGTATAAAGTACACCGTTTTATAAAAAAAAAAATGATTCCTGAAGTATTTCACATTTTATAGGGGAAGAATAAGTAGCCTAAAACACTGTAAAAGATGAGTTCAACTCATGTGAAAGCATTGGTGTACACAAAAGATACAGAAAATATTAGAAGATCTTGATTTAATGCACTCTATTAATTACTGTTAATTATTTAAAATGTTATAAAACTTCCCCCACAAGCTCCCACTGAGATGCCATCATGTCAAGCAAGCAATTAAAACACAATACAGTTAACGATAAACTAGAAAGCAAAAGGAAATAAAATATTTAAAAAGCTAAACAAAGTGGTGGTGTTAACAAACCTTTAGCACTTACTAAAATTCTCTATTGCCTGAAACTGAACCAATTGCATCAGCTCATTTTTATTTTAACTCTTAAAATATTACCTTCTCCATAAATCTAATATCATAAATTTAATTATCTTTTTTTTTTAATACGGCTATGATCTTTACTATTGTAACTGATTTATTTATGTTATGAAGAGAAAGCAACCATCAGAAACCCAGCAATCTGTAAAGAACACTAAATAGGATGGGCTTTTTTGATCTTAGAAAACATTCTGGGAAGCTGACACAAGTGACTGTTAATTACAAAGGGGTTTTTTTTAAAGTGTAATGGCATAGTAAAGATCAACATGAATCCATTCCTATGGAGCTGATTTGGCCATCAGCAAAATAAAACAACCAACTAGATCAGAGTCTGCCAGGACTAAGTTAGGCATGCCACTATAAACAAGGTAGTTAGGAGAAAAGCCTTTTACAATATGATTGTCTATAGAATTTTATTTCCCTCTGCCACTGTAGCAAGAGCCATCATTTGCATGCTAAAATGCAGAGAATTGTTGACTCCCCCGGTTTTTTTACTGAATTACATCAGTAGAACTCCGCAAGCCTGAAACTTTTCTCACATTTACACCTATACTCCAAATGTCTGCCTTTGACTGTCATGATAAATTCTGAGGCCTGGTATTTTCAGTCTTCAAAAAAATCCTCAATCTATGATATGATGTATTTTCCAATTATATCAGTTTAAAGTAAGGCTGTGCTTCTCTGACTCTTGTCCCCTCATAGGACCAGTGTGATAAGCTTTCTTAAAGCACATCTTACATACAAGGACTGCAAAAAGGAAATGATCCAGTGAAATACATTCCTTTTAAATAACCTACCTACCCCTGTAACTTAAGGCAATTCCAAAATGCGCCAGTCTAATCCATGATAAATGCTGCCTCTCCATTCAGTTGTTAAGCATATTGATAAAAACAAGGGCAAGGAGACCTTCTCCTTTGATAAAGCCTTTATGAGGATCAGCTCTTTTATGAAGATCAGCTATGGGAGGGAAGCTCGCAGGGGCTGCGCACACCACTGCTGCTCCTTGCCAGACAGCCCAGATGAGGAGGTGCAAAGCCAAGCCTGCTGCTCACACCTGCAGACTGGGCGGGTCCCGTCCTCACACGAGTCCCTTAGAAATCCACTTGGCTGCTGGAGCTGGGGGGTGGGGGGTGGTGGTGTTGGTCTCCTTTCTTCAGTGCTTCTTAGGTTATGGTGAGTGAGGAGAATGCCTCAGCAGGTAGCTGGACGTTCTGCTGACATGGAGGTGTTCTTCGTGGGCCTGAAGTTTGTGCTGGCTCATTGCTTTAAGGGCTTTTTTGTGCAAATTGGGGTCCCTTCAATATGCTGAGCATCGTGGGACTCCTCCGATTACCATGGTGGGCAGGGAGCAGCAGGGGTATTACCTCAGAGGCTATGGGCCGGCTGGGCGATACCTGATACCCGACTGGGAAGGACAGGAGGGACAGTCACAAAGAATGGGGTTATTAGCATTTGACAGAGAGAACATTTAGGGAGGCAACCACCATTACCATACCAAAAGGCATTGGGCAAACAGCATTCAACAGTCTAACTGAAAAGGCACTTCTAAAGTAACACCACTGAATTCACGAACTTTTATTTTTTTCAATATGAAACCCTGCAACCATTTGTCACTTACGATTATTAGACATGTCAACGTGCATTTTGCTGCACTTCTTTGAAGTACTGTAGGTTATAGACGTCAACTTATATTGTCTCATCCATTACAGATTCAATACATACATTTTCATGTCAGCAGGAGACTGTTTTCTTTAATGGGCACCCCTACAACTGTGAAAACATAACTCTGCTATCAAATGATCAGTGCCTGACTGAAGCAAGAGCTCAAACTCCAAAAACTTGCTTACAGTAAAAACTTGCATTCCAGTAAATTTGTTTGGTTTGCCTGGTTCGTTGGAATATTTAGGGGCCCCACTTGGGGAGTTTGATTATCATTGGGTGTGATTTGGAAAAGTGGAAACGTGTGTTTTTACATGTGCAGAAATATCTGTCAAATCCTCTCTCAGAAACATTCAAACATTACAATCATTATCAATAGAGCAGAGAAAAGCTCTCACATGAGACTCACCTAGGGAATGATTTCTGCTAAGATTCAGTTCTGGTCTTTGCTCTCCCTCCTCCCACACTGCCCCTGCTGGGATTGGCCATTGCATCCATCCAGATATATTGATTTAGAAGCCTCAGGGATTGTGCTCTTCCAAGTGTTCAGGTTTTGTTCAGTGCAGGGAAGGTTTTACTCAGTGATTGCTCCTGGATGTTCTGCAGTACCAAAACATTGCCTTTCCTCCTCCCAAAGCATAATTCCTGCAGAAATAACCAGAGAAAACAATTGAGAATGTTTCCCTTAAGAAAAGATAGAGAACTCAGGACCTCAGACGCTCAAAATTCAGAACCCAGGCAGGCCCAACCCTTCTGTTTTATGGTTGAGGGTGATTGTTTGGGAACCCCATGATCCTTGTGTTTGGAACAGCTGGGACTGGCATTTCTTGCCAAGTGTTATCAGGGCCTGACATGGCTTTTCTTGAACTTCATAACAAGGCTGTTCTTTGAAACATCTCTGAAACATTGCCTTCACTGCTGCAAAGTCTTTCATTTTATTTACAATTTTGTCCTAGTAATAATGGTGTTTCTGTGAAATTAGAGTTCAGAAGAGTCTACAAAAATCAGTCTATTAAAGACACAGTGTTTATAATAGATACAGGATTTTAGTACAATTTAAAAAATGTATTTAAATAGGAAAAAGGCACTCTTTATTTAGTTTTATTCTAAAAATTCTAAGGTATGTTTTATAGAAATATATATATGATAGTTCTCTTTATTTCTCTCATTCTCTTGTTCCTCACATTCTTATATGAGTATTTGCATGAATCTTGTGGACAAAATGGCAATGAACTAGAAATACAATATTTTCAGCTACTTCATACTAGTTTTTACTGAGTGTAGAACTTATTTTTGTCAAAATAAATTAGATTGCACTCTGTATTTACAGGAGAATTCTTTTTTCTATTGAAAGATAGATTTAATGGAGTTATTATTTCTCAAGCACACATATCTTGTATCCCAAGCTTATATAAGCTTTTAAGAAAAGCAGTTTTATTCTTTAAAGGTGAAACACAATTTCAACAGAAAGTAATTGACTGTTTCAACACCTAATCCTTCACTACCTGAAAATGCAATGATTTCTCCCCTTTAAGCACTTCTCACCTTTGTTTGAGGATGTTCTTTTTTATTGTACTTGCTAGGAGTTGAATATCATCATTTTCAAGCAAATACATTAAGATAATGGAAAATTAATTTGGTACTTATTAAGTCAGGTTTAATTATGTTACAGTATAATGATAGCAAACTTTGATCCTTCAGGAAAGTCAGAAAAGTAGTATAAAACATCCAAAATAATGATAGTAAAATCCCAGTAGAATTCTAAGAGAAGAGTAAATATTACTTGTTCCATCATAAATGTTCTGGATACTTGCTAACAGAATCATGAAGAATTTCTGCAATACATTACCAAATATAAAATCTGACTCTAGAAATCCACTGAACACTCTGAGACATTGCTTGAGAATTAAAAGGATTAATTTAAGGAATTGGATGTATATTCTATACATTATTCTTTTCAATAAAGTACATATTTTGTACCAGGTTTTTTTTTTTGGGGGGGGGGGTGTTTGGGTTTTTGTTTGTTTGTTTGTTTTTTGGTTTTGGGGGTTTTTTTTGGTTTTTTTTTTTTTTTTGTATCGGTTTTGCTTGATCATTAGAATTCAGAGATCTGTGTGGACTTGCAGTATTACTTGTAGGCTGAGACATTTCCCTCTTCTGGAAATTTTTTCTGAGCAGTAGGAAATATTGATAGTTATGCAGCATTTTGATCTGCTCTGGATGTTTAAAAATAGGAATTGTGCAGATCAACTCCACAGTGCATGCCTGGGAATGGAAGCTCTCTAACAAAGCCTTGCACTTAGATTATATAGATCTAAATATAAATATATAATTATATACAGACCTATCTGTCTGGACAGCCCTCTGTCTGTGACAGACCCTTCGTGTGCCACTGACTAAAGGGGCCAGAGAAGGTGATCTCTAGACAGAGGCAGAAATTCTTTACGCTGCAGCCAATGAATTCCTGGATTTCCTTCCCCCAGGAGATGGTTGAGGCAGAGAGTGTCAACAGGTTCAATATAAGACAAATCTGTGGACAGTATTGTCACAAACCCTAAAGTAGTAGGGCAGAGATGTACCTTTTCCTTACTCCATTGCTTGTGGGGGGACAGAAACCAATGGATTGCAGAAAGCAGCTGAGCTTTTCTGATTTCCAGAGACACCTTTTACTGCTGCTGCAGGCAGAACACTGAGCTGGACTTTTGGGCTGGTCCAGCACTGAACCTCTTCCCAGTAGGAGAGTAAGAGAAGAAAATGCTCCTCTATACCCTCAGAAGAACAGAACAGGGGTTTGTAACATTTTACCCTCCTGCTTTGGCTTCAGGCTGCACAATCCAGATGGTGTTGTAAGGAAAGAACATAGTCATTAAGGAGTGATTTTTTAGTTCTATGATTGAAGAGATCTAAAATGAGAGGTCTGAACTGCTGTTGTGAAATGTCTGTGGAGCTTTAGAGGCTGCAAATACCTGAGTGCCTGGAAGACTGATCAACAGCTGCTCCCCTGCAGAGGTCCTTTAGAAGTCCTTTTCAAGCAGAGAGAAATTGTCTGAGAATGTGTACTTTTCTCATTGGCTTTATTTTGTAGTGTTAAAGGCCCTGGGCAATGCCTAAGGATTGGTCATCACATTGCAGAGAAGACACACAAGGATTTGGATCTCAGAGAGAATCTGAGGCACTTTGGATACTGCAGCTGGAGTATATCTGATGTCACTCAGCAATGTGTTCTTTTCATTTTGAAAATTGCTGCAATATAAGTCTCCAAGTGCTTATTAACACCGCAGCAATAATGTTGGGGTGGGATAAGGGAGTATGTATACCACAAGCATGTGCTACCGAAAAAGGGGCAGAAAAGCTTCCATGCAGACACTTCTCTCTCTCAGTAGAGGGCTGGAAAGATGTCTAGCTGCAGCTATAACAATATTTCCAGCAGCTGCTTGCCTAATCTCTTCTTAGAGGTTTCTATGAATCTGGGCTTCACAATCTGCCAGTCCATTCCTCTATTGTCGCCGA
>VZSR01001295.1:1738604-1751056 GCA_013398615.1 Brachypodius melanocephalos | reverse complement strand
GAGCGGCCAATTCCACTGCCTCTTCCCTAGATCCCTCCACACTCTATCACTGCTTCTTCTGCTCAAAACCTTCATTTCCTGCTGTGACAGCTTCAGCTGGTCTGTAGCTGCACAAACAATTTGGCCATAATAGACACCAACTCGACCAGCCTAGTTTGCTGGAGAACAAGAATTAAATAAGTCCCGAGGTTTAAAAATGATAGCCTGAATTTAAGTTTGAACAAAGGGACCCCAACCAATCCATTTGAACCAGGAATGTAGCCGTATCATTGGCCAGTGAGCCAGGTGGAGTTAAGACCTTTGACCAATAATCTCTGTAAGTGCGGGAAATTCAAAGTCCCTATAAAAGGGAGTGCCCTACAATAAAATCCGGCTGTTGCTGCATGAACTTCAGCATGTGTGTGTCACGTTCCTGTCTCCACCAAGAGCAACATCCTGCTCTCTTGGTATTTGACTCAAATGTTCTTTATTCTTCTAAAGACTTTTTCTTAAGTCCCAGAAAGTAATGGGAAAAGCAGGTGGTGTTACTCTCCTGCTAGTGACCTGTTCTAAAGTATGTGTAAGGAGCACTGGAATTTTAAAAAGGTGGGACTTGAGACAAGTTTTTCCAGGCTCTATAGAGGCCTTGTGAAGAAATCAATCAAGAAGCCATGCTCACAAAATTATGTCTAAGCTTGCTTGCTTTGATATAGAAGAGAATAGAATTTTTCCATATTTTCTCAGCACTGCCCTTCTCATGTCTCCCTCAGGAAGTTGCAGAGAGCAGTGAGGTCACCCCCTCCTCAGTGTCTTTTTCTGCAGACTAGACAAGCTCAGAGCTCTTGCCCACTCCTCAAAGGAATTCACATTCTTGCAAGATTTGTAAATGCTTAAAGAACTTCTGGAAAACTAAAAAGCCAGAATATTTCAGAATTCAAAATGTGAAGCGTTTCTGATATATCTAAGAAGCAGCATGATGTGGAAATCAGAGTACATTAGTAGCATATTTTAGTTAGTTTTCCATAAGAACAGGGAGGAAAGGATCCCACTGTACTAAGACTGAATTAGAAGCATTGATCTGTAGGTTTTTTTACTGGTCCCTTTAAACACTCATTAATTTTTGTTAATGAATATGGAAATTTCCCTGATTGATCAATAATTATAAATGAGCTACACTGTGACATTAGTGATGATACTTCTTGGACAAAGGGAATTGAATTCTCAAGGTTAGTTTTCTTACAGTAAGCCAAATATTCCCTGGCACTCTGCAGCACCATTTGCATTTCAATTAGGTTGTGGCTCTATGCTGTTAGTTACCATACCTTGTCTTCAGTGTAGTCATCCAGTCCCTGCAAAAAGAAAGAGCTTTCATTTTTCAGTCTAAAAGTTGGTTTCCTATGTGTAATTTTTTATGTTTTGTTTTATTTTGTTCTAAGAGCAAAATCAGCTGCTATAGCTATCTCTAATTTAAAGGGATGAATCCAACATGTTTGAAAGGTTAGTTTCACACATAATGTGACATACATATATTTTTCATACCCTTAAGAAAGTCAGTGATGATACTGATAAATTAATTGAAAACTGCACTCACCTAAAATGAGAAAATAATCTAAATTTCCAGAAGCAGCAATCTTTCCAACTCTATACTTTAGTGGTATCTTCAACCTGAATGTTTTAATTGATGCTTCTTTATTGGAAGGAGTAACTGCTTTCTAGTGAATAGCAATGCTTCTGGATTATTTAATCCGTATATAAACAAACAAAAAAAAAACCATGTCACATAATTATCTATTCTAGTAGTACCTGGAATATTTCTATTCGTTTATTTATTGCATCCAGCTCTCTAACCAAGTTTTATACTAAAAATCAGCAGAGAATAACACTGTTGGTTCTGATGAGGGATAGATACCTGTCCTTGGTTGACTTTATGATGCTTGTATCCCCAACACTCTGTGCTGTGTCTGCTGTATATTGAGTTCTGTGCCTTTAAGACTGGTTCTGAGAGCAAAGCAGGGAAAGCAGAAGCGCGCAGTTTGTTTTGAGAAAACAACGTTCATTCCTCTGCATTTTTGCTCTCTGGTTGGTGTTCCTCAGAGGCACAGACAGCGGCCAGACAGTTTTTTTGCTGTTTGTTAGTTTAGCTAGCTGAGGCAAAGAAGCTTCCTGGACAGTTTTTTTCCTTTTTCTTGGGACTGTTTAAATCTGCTCCAGATTGAAAGACCCAGAGGAGCACCGGGGAGCTCACCCCTGTGGCCCACTGGACTTGGACCTCTGGAGGGATGAATAAAGGCCCGACTGAGTTGACCTACACCCACGGCAAGGACTTTCTCAATTTGCCATCTCACTCCAGAATGAGAGGTTTTATTGTTACATATTATTCATTCTTTATGCTAGTGAGTACTTTGTTAAATAAATAGTTTTTCTCACTTTTCTGCAAGGAAGTTCTTTTCCTGGACTGGGGAAAAGGGGGAGGGGCCATTTGGATTTGCTCTGCAGAGGGAACCTATTCAGGGGTTTTCTCCCAGATTTGCCCTAAATCAGAACAATACCATAAATAATGGTTACCTACATTTCAATTTTTGTGATTTGGTATCCTGAACTGGCTGTGTAATGTAAAGTCTTCCATCAATTTCTGGGTGACTAAGTGTCCTTTTTGTTGATGACTTGCTCAAAGACATCTAAATACAAATTGGTGGAGTGGCCTCCCCATTTGTATGCAGTCTCTGTCCTGGCTGTCTTTCCTCTTGCAGAACCAAGATGTCTAGAGCCTGACTGCTTTCCTGTCCCCCAGTTCTGCAGTGAGCAATGTGGCACTGCTAAATCAGGAGCACAGAATTAGGGAGACCTTTGGCAAAAACAATAGCAGCTAAAGGAATTAATCTTTCTCCAAATTCTTGTCTTTTTGTGAAGCTGAAGGAATATGAAATTTCATATTCTGTGCCTTTGCAATGACACTGTAGACTGGGAGTAGGAGTTGGCACCTGTCACTGAAAACAATAAGTAGGAACTAAATGCATTCAAATTGCCATTGTACAGATTAGGCAGTGTCAGAGACAATGCCATCATTCTATTGTTCCCATTAAGAGCATATGAAAGACAAATCCAGTGACACATTGTGGAGAATTAAGTGTGAGCATGTTTTAGTACTGATATCAAATGCTCTGCATCTTGGGTTCTGCCTGAAGAGTGTTTAGTGCATCCTGTTGTATGTTTACTTTCCCTGCATTTTCCTTTCCTGATTGTTCCTGTATTGAATAAAGTTGCACTTTCATTAATGTGGTTCTTTCAGCACTGCCTTAGTCATAGCCAGACCAACTCTAGTTATGTCTTTGTTAGATCTCAAACTAAGCATGGCCATGTGAATCATCTTTTAATGAGAAACATTTCAAATAAACCTCCTGGTACAGCAGTGTGGGCTAGCGATGACTCAATAGCAAGAACCGTGGGGTAAAAGAAAGAGCAGAACTTTTCTCACCTGAATTGCTCTGTGCTGCTAAAGACGTTGATTTTCATATGAGAAAAAAATAATTCCATTTAGAATAATTTAAAGACAAAGAAACAAACAAACCTGAGGCTTTTTGTGTGTGCAAATGCAGCATATTTATCATAGTTTGCAGTAGCCTGTTTGCTGGTTTGTTTTATGTTCCCTTCCTAATGTCATCAGAGTGCTCCTGGGGAAAAACCTTGAACAGCAAACATCAAACTGACAACAGGCAGGATAAGTATTCCCAGACCTTGTATTATATGAAACAACCACAATAAATAATTAAGAGCAGCCATAACATTGTACAAATGTTTGACCAAAAATTGATGTCTCACACTGCATTTTAAATATCAGAAAGTCAGGGACTGATGAACAAGTGCATGGAGCAAATTCAACAGCAAAGAATATGGAAATGTCCCATTTCTGTACCAATTGGCAACACGAGTCACTGTCAGTGAAGCACAGCTGAGTGCACGGGACAGGAGTTAACTGTGATAATGCACATGGAGACTACAGAATCATGGAAGGGTTTGGGTTGGACTGAGCCTATACAGTGCCGTCCCTGCCATGGTAGGGACACCTTCCACTGTCCCAGGTTGCTCCAAGCCCCAGTGTCCAACCTGGCCTTGGGCACTGCCAGGGATCCAGGGGCAGCCACAGCTGCTCTGGGCACCCTGTGCCAGGGCCTGCCCACCCTCCCAGGGAACAATTCCTTCCCAATATCCCGTCTAACCCTGCCCTTTGTCAGTGGGAGCCATTCCAGCCCTTGTCAGGGCTCCAGTTCCTGAGGAATTATCCCTCTCCAGTATATGTAGGGCAGTGAGGCTCCAGTGGAAATGCTGAAAGCTATGGTTTATTTTCCAGCTTCTTTTAATGAAACAACATCTTCAAACCTATATGAATCTAAAAGCTTCTCGAAACAGTTTTTTTCCCTTTGCCTCTGCCTCCTCATCCAAACATTTTCTTTCAAGACTTTCCATGGTCTTATCTGTGTTTCAGATCCTATGGAGTGGGATTGTGAAGCTTTATGAAAGGAAGAAATATTGTGTGGTTTGGATTCCCTCTTTCCAGCTACATTGGAGACTTACAGGGAGTTTCATGCTGTTGTTGGTGCTTCAGACCCATCTATTTTATGGTTTTGTTTTTCTTCCTTTTGGTAATCTGACCAGCGGATGCTAATGGACATTTGAATCACTCTGCCTCACTGATACTCTTTCAGATGCAATAAACCTCAGAAATTATTTTGTTTAGTCTCTGGTGAAGCATTACAGGTACGAGTGGTAAGAATATGGTGGTGGTTTGGTATATTTCAGGAATGCATCTTACACTTCAGGATAGACTTGAAGATAAGCACTTAAGTCCTCAAGTGGGGCTGGACATGGATCCAAGCACTCACCTGGAGAAGGAAGAAGATGAACCTCATCCATAAACTATGCAGAAGTTAGCAGTTCTCTTGAATTTTAGACAGGACAGCTCCTTCTGGGATTTTAGGAGATTATTTCAATTATGAAATGAATATTCTATCACAGTTTAAAGCTGTACTAATGTCTTTAAATGTTACATACAGGTAATATATTGTAAAAGAAAGGCCTTATGATATCAGGTATTGCTCTGCTGAGTTACCAGCTGGCCTGTTACTTCTTCTAAGTGCAGCTAGCTAAGTTTCCATGTGAAGAAATTTTGAGAATGAGAATCCATTTGCATCACAACCTATTCTTGGAGAGACAAATAAACTGCACCTGCATAAACAATAAATCTATCCCATGAGAATCAGTGAACAAAAATATGTAAGCTAACCAAAAATAGAGAGATTTGACAGACATACACCCTAGCCATTTACTGACCAATAAACTGAGTGTCAGTGTATTGTTAGTCAGTTAGGTCTAACAGAGTGCCTTCTGATATTTCCTATAAATATGAGCTTTGTGAATAAAGAATTGGCTATTCTGCATGAGGAAACTGAGTCTTGTCTGCTTTATTGAAGCAACATTTAAATCTTTCTCAGTTTAAAGCTGAGATCAGCTAATCCCCTTTTTGTTGCAGAGGGATTTGGAACTTGGCTTACTACTTTGGTCTGCTCGGCTCAGATGCTGCAGTGGCAACTGTGTAGATACATCAAGGCCTGGTTGAAGGAATGGATGAACAAATTCTTAGCTACTATAAACCAGCACAGCTTTACTGAAGTCAGTAGAACTACATGGAACCTCCTATGAGCTGGAATCTCCTACTGTCCCAGTTTGCAGTGTGAATTTGGAATCTTTTGGAACTTCTTTATGTACTTCTACTTGTATTTTTTAAAAAGGTCCATAGATACAATTGATATCTCTCCTTTGAGTCTTGTGAAATGGGTGTGGATATTAACAAGGAAAAGCTAAATTAAAAAAAAAAAAGATAAAGAGGAAACATTATTTTAATCCCTTTATAAGGTACAAAGAAGAAAGTGGTTTTATGTCTCTCACAAATTTGCATTAGATAGACTACAAGAAATCCCAAGGGATTCACATTAAACCTTGGAATGCAGCAGTGGACCTGTTCCTGCTGCAGCTGAGTGCTATTTTTTCAGGGTGTTTGTCTGTTCCTGTATTAGTTATGCCAGAAAAGTAGTGGAATCAATCTTGGACATTTTAGTGTAACCTGAGAACAAACAGATGGCTCTGTTCTCTTGACACCATATTAAAGGAGCAACTTTGTGATAGGTCTTTGAGTTTTGTTGATGTAGATGTTTAGCCTTCAATGATTCCCTGGCAGTCAAACAACAGTTGGAACAGTTTTGTGACTAAGCCTGGGGACATAGGGTTCCTGCTAAAATTACAAATTCAGGATCCACTCGTGTGCATCTTTAATGAGCTATTTTGCCAATTGTAGTATGACAGTGTAAGAAAAATTTACTTGATGAAACAAGTGGTACGGAGATCTATAGCTGTGTTATCCCACATGAGACTCTTTCCATATTTACTCCTAGGTGTCGTATTAAGCTCAGGAATTATGGGTTATTATTACACGAGAGTCTCATTATCTAGTTATCAATCGTAATAACAATAGTAATAATAGATAGCACTCTAAAAGTTATTTTGCAAGCTGATATGGATTTGCCCCTGAATAACTGAAATTATTATTGCCTAAATCACTTTCATAGGATTTAATTTATTGTACTTTAAGATGTGGCTGTAAGTTATGCACAGATTATGGTCAGTGACACAAGCAAAAATATGTATTTTAGAAAGAAGTGGTTATCTTTCTCAAGCATCTATAAAATTAATTAATTATTTCTACACTTGCATATATATCTCCAGATGGTAAGAATCTATGTGGATGTAGAAGGTCTGATTTTTAACACTGAATTACTACCTTTTTTAAAAAACAACATAATATTAAGAATTTTGAGAACAACTTATCCAAACAGTGAGTACTTTATGTAGCTCTTTACTTATTTTATGAAGAAATCTATTTTACACAAAATGTGCTCTTTATGATACTTAATGAGCAGTTGTTTATATAGCTGAATAAGAGAGAAATGTGTCAATAATGTTCAATAACAATTTGTGTCTTGTGCTTATAAGGCAGAATATGAAACTGTTCTTGACTATTATCTTCTCTTTTAAGTCTTAGGATGTCTATTCCTGAGTTGATGATTAAACATTAAATGCCACATTTGAGAGGTCATGAACATTTACAGTGATTGCAATACTGTATTAATAGATTGCTAGAGAGAGATATTTTGTGTTTTAAACCAGGCACAGGAAAACTTAATGAAAGAATCGGCTAATTCTGTCTCTTCAGCATTATTAAAACCTGTGGTTTTTATAGGACTCTCTGTTTTCGACTCTGAAATGGTGTGCCCAGAGTCAAATTGTAGAAGGATATTTCTAGCCTAAAAAAAAAGATTGAAACTGATAACTTACAAAAAACCCAAGCCCTTCATGAAAACGAAATTTTACAAGTAGATGTACTTGAATAGCTCAAGACAGAAGTACATCCATTTTCAGAAAGGAAGGTATAGGTTTCTGTCCCCGTAAGAATGAAAGAGAATAAAATAGTTGGATATTCCTTATTGATGTTATGTGGATTTTTGCTAATGATTACATAAACCATTAGAGAGATGACAGCTGAATTATTAATTGCAATATTTTTCCCCTTTAAGTTGTTTTCTGTAAATATGCTTTCCATAAATATTTCTACAGAGTTCTGCTAATTACAGCCCCTCCCTGGGCAAACATGATGGAAGAAATTATTAAAATATATGCAGATCTTGATTAATTTTCATGATTTCCACAATTTGGACCATGTTCCTCAAGGCCTGACATGCTCAGACAGTTCCTCCTGGACTCAGCGAAGTATTCCTTAGCATAACAGAATGCAACATCCTGCCTGCAAGGACCTTCTCATGGTCTCCCAGGTCCTGGAAGTCACAGGCTGCTCTTCAGAATCCTGTTCTCCTCCTAGATGGCACACAGCCAAAGATGATGCACTCAAAGATGATGGCCTTCCACCCCATGTGCCCTCAGCCCCCAATGGCAGCTGAAGGATCTGCCCCATTTTTGGTCATAAATGTTACTGATGATGAATTTTCATTTCAGACAAAATCAGGGGCTGTCATGCCTGTGAGGATTGACTGACATGGGCTACACCTGTGCCAGCAAAGCAAAGCCAGTTTATTACACAGTTTAGCAGTATATATAGGTCACTATGTTCATACAAAATTTTCCACTCTGACCCCTTTGACCCAGTCCCCTTTAGAAACACCATAATATGATTATTCTTCTTATGCTAGTAATGTCCTTTGATATCTTTTTTTGCCAGTAATGTCCTTGCTGCATCTTCCTTTGTCAAAGCAGTCAGCATTAGAGGGCCAGAGTGACCAGGCATGATGTCTTCACTTCTCTTCTTGTCTTGAGTTTATCTTTCCCTCGGCTTTTACCGTTCCCAGGCCACAAGGTCTGCAATGCTACACAGCTCAGCTTCTGTAGCTATCTGATCTCCAAGTCCCATGTCTTTCATGGCACAGAGACATCAGTGTTTTATGTTGAACAACTACTGTAGTTCTAACAGATGTTTTATCAATTTTTTAATCTTTACATGTTTGGGAAGATATTGGTATCCTGAAGGGAAGCTACAAGAAAGATAGAGAGAAACTATTTCCAAGGGCCTGAAGTCACAGGGCAAGGGGGAATGTCTTCACACTGACAGAGAAGAGAATTAGATTGGATATTTGGAAGGAATTGTTCCCTGGGAGGGTGGGCAGGCCCTGGCACAGGGTGCCCAGAGCAACTGTGGCTGCCCCTGGATGCCTGGCAGTGCCCAAGGCCAGGTTGGACATTGGGGCTTGGAGCAGCCTGGGACAGTGGAAGGGGGTGGGACTGGATAAGCTCTGAAGCCCCTTCCAGCCCAAATCATTCCATGATTTTGTGATAATGCCATTTAACATTTAGGAATATTAATCTATGCAACACAGAGAGGGCTAATTTTTTTATCACCTTCTCCAAGTAGTGTCGTAGTGCTGACAGTTTGGGAGCCATCCATCATCTTTCTGATACGACTATTCAGCAAGTCAGAACTGATAAATCTGAATTATCTGGTCTCACTTGTCAGCACGCATGCTATCCTTGAGCAAATGCAAAATCAATTCCAAACCAGAGGCTATGCTCCTGCCAACTGTTAACTATTGACTGCAGAGTAAGTTACATGTTTCCTAGTGATTAGCAAATTTTGGCAAGCTTCTGGACACCCAGTTTAGTTTGGGAATTAGGATCATATTATACACTCTGCAGAGGCAGTGAGGTAAAGGACATAATGACTTGTATCCTGGAATGTAATTCTTCAGCTAATTCAGTTTCTCTGCACCTTCCTTCTCTTTTCCTATGGTTTAAAAAACCGAAGTTATAAAGTCTGCTATATGATTAATCAAGATGTTCTTTAAACTTGTTATTGATTACAAGCTGCTGACCACGCAGACAGAATGCTGATGGTTATTATAGTTCAGAAGATGTTGGAGAAGGATTCTTATACCTCAATAACTCTAACTGCATGGGTGGACTTCACCACTGAATGTTTTTAGATGTGTTATTCTTTTGTGTCTATATAATGAAGTATAATATCAAAAAATAGGGTCTGTATACCTTCTGCCCTAGTGATCCTGGCACCTTCAGTTACTTAAAAAACAAAGAAAAGAAAAAGCAAACAAAAAACTACCAAAACACAACACACCCATCCCCCAAAAAACAACCCACCCCCGCTCCAAACCCAAAACAACAAGAACAAAACTCCAAAAATAAACAAATAATCAAACGAAAAACACACCTCCCCAAAAAAAAGAAAAAACCCTAAGATAAATACTGGAGCAATGTAAAAAGAAATAAAATTTCCAGGACAGTCCTGGAGTTCTTTAACTAATTTAATGAGATTTTTAATATAGAGTGAGCATAAGTTAAAAATAAAAAATAACTTCTAATGAAGTATTCTTATAGGGAAATATTTTATACACACTCTGACTGGTTTTATATCTTTATATTGCTGAGTAAAAAAATAGATTGTTCTTTTTCTGGTTTTGGCAACCCCCTGTAGTTAGAAGCATGAATAGAAGTTGTCGTAGTTTGACATACATTCTCTAGTAACTGATCCTCGTTGCAATCCAGAGAGCAATATAAAAATCCTGTAGGTCCAGAGGAGGCCTCAGAAATGCTGAGGGGACTGGAGCACGTCCCCTGTGAAGCCAGGCTGGCAGAGATGGGACTGTTCAGCCTGGAGAGGAGAAGTTTTGGGGTGAGCTCAGGGTGGCCTTGCCGGGCCTGAGGGAGCTGCAGGAAAGAGGGAGAGAGACAATTGCCAAGGGCTGGGGGGACAGGACACAGGGAATGGCTCCCAGTGCCAGAGGGCAGGGATGGATGGGATATTTGGAAGGAATTGTTCCCTGGGAGGGTGGGCAGGCCCTGGCACAGGGTGCCCAGAGCAGCTGTGGCTGCCCCTGGATCCCTGGCAGTGCCCAAGGCCAGGTTGGACACTGGGGCTTGGAGAAGCCTGGGACAGTGGAAGGTGTCTCTGCCCATGGCAGAGGGTGGAATGGGATGATCTTTAATTTCCCTTCCAGCCCAAACCATTCCATGGTTCTGTGATTCTGTGACAGGACTTACCCTATCCAGTTTTAACACTTAATTCCATTTCTCATTGATTTAATACACAATAAGTGGTGAATACAAATATTAATTCAACATCTTGCTCATATCCCAAAATTCCTTTTTATTTTCCTAAGAGTTTCTGAGGGCAGCTATAGAATAATGATTCTGATATTTTCAGCCAGGGGATCTTCAGTGGCTTTCAAACAAGGTCTGTGGGTTTTTTGCTTCATCACCTACAGGTTTATTTTGCTTTTTTTTCAACAGCAGACCCATATCCAAACTACAGAACTGCATTCACCATCTGAAACCCGAACAGGATGGAGTACATGCAGTGCTGGGAAAGTAGAGAATTAAATGTGATGTCCAAGATGTAAAATCACAGAAGGCAGTGAGTGTTCTGCAGCGAGCAGGCAACCACACTTTATCACACGCCCCAGGCCAGTTGTTTTGCAGCCATTTACTTCCCCAGCAGGAACCCTTCACTTCAGTCAAACTTCCTTAGCAATTCTCCACATTTGATCGATTATTCAAATAGCTGACTATGTTTTCAGACCTGCAGAGTTTTTCAGATGCACTTATGCAAAAAGTTTGTGGGTTAATTTCTTATCTTAATATGTAATTTACAGTTACACTATTTTTTATTTAGCATATTAGCCCTTTCATAAATTATTTTTTCTCTTGTTAATTCTACTTTTTGAAACACTGCTAATTGATCTAGCTAAAAAATCTGCCTTCTCTTCTCTGAGGTTCCTACATGAAATCCTATCCTCCCATGTGACAATACTCTTCTTTCTAGTGTTGTTTTCCTTTGTAGCATTTATTGTTTCTTTAGGGCAACTCTGAAAGTGAACTAATTAAGCTTTCTTCAAGAGATTCTGAAAAATTAAGTATTTTAAGAGAGGAGGTAAAAGCTAATCAAGTCTTGGGTATTAAAAATTTGGATTTCATTATAGACTTAGCTATTCCTAATTAGCTGATGTGATGGATGCTTCTGAATAGTACTGCATTATCTTTGACATATTATGTGATTTTTCTTTCATGGTGGACAGTCTGACCTTATCAGCCTTGTCGTAGCTCCAGTTCACCTGCCCTAGAAATTACCTGTCCTATTGGGTGCTCTTTGGAGGAATAAATCAAGATAAAATAAAAAAGAAAAAAAAATACATGCAGTTCCACTAAGAATGTTTTTTGAAATAAAAATTGTTCAGCATATTCTGTACTTTTGGCATCAATCTTGATTAAGTATTTCATTCACTGTTTTTTACGCTACTAATAATATATGGAAACCCTTTATTTGAACATATAGCAATACATAATATTTTTTGAAAAAAGTTTCCAGCTTGAAATTCTGGTTTGGGAGGAATTGTTTAACAAACCATTAAAACTGTTACATCTTCAGCACTGATTTTGCAAGATTTAAAAGGAGAATGCCGTGACTGCAGAGGTGAAGAGCAATGGTTGACCTTGCCACTGGATGTCATTTTATCAGGCATCTCCTAAAGCCTTTTTCTTTTAAGTGCATTCTAAGTTGGTAAAAACAGACTTCTTAGGCTTCTACAAAGAGCCAGAAATTGATGTGTAGTTTTTGTTTCTCATTGGTGTTGTGATCCCATCAGAATTATAAAAGGTGAGTTCTCTGTCATGTGATTCTCACAGCCATGCTCTGAGCATGGAATTTGCCAAACCTTTCCTTGGACCTTGTTGGGGGTTAGGGTTTTGTTTGTTTGTTTGTTTGTTGGGGTTTTTTTTCTATTTGCTTAAGGAATTTGTTTTCTCATGGTTACTGGGAGACAAAATGCCGGGTACTTAAGGGTGCTTGTGATGGTTTCACACTAGCTGAATTTTTGTTTACTAAATGTGAGATAGGATTTTTGGGA
>VZSR01001295.1:1707244-1735572 GCA_013398615.1 Brachypodius melanocephalos | reverse complement strand
GCTCCTTCCTCCATCCCCATAGTGGTGATCCCAGAAAGGATTACTTTTCAGTAGTTCCTCCTACTACCCAGGAGAAAAGAGAGGAAGAATACTTTGAAAACTGTCTGGCATATGTGGGGGCCAGATTCCTTCCATCTATTTATATCCTTTCCAATTTATTCATCAGCTTTATCAGCAGGACACACAATACTTTGTGAGACTGTGATTTTTTTACAGTCATGGAATACTTCAGTAAAATTAAATTTCCCTTCCAGCTGCCTCTGTTTTTAAAAAGTCTGTATTTTTTGATGATTGAATTCTTCCAAGCTTTGGTGGTAAGAGTATTAATAATAACAAGTATGTTCACCTAGTGCTGCAGTTCAGCAGGAACTATATCTGTGCTAAAAAAAAAATAATTACAGTTGCAAGCTGTAGGAAAGTAGAAGGCTTACCCTTTGCATTCTAAGCTCTCATCAGATTTTTACTGTTCTTTGCTGTTTTGTTCTGTTATTATAATGTTCTTTGAATTGCCTAAGCAGCCAAAGGGAGAATTACTTACCTGCTCTCCAGAGCTCTTGACATAAGCTAAACAATGCATGAAAGTGTTTTATAGAAAGAGATAGACAGGTGGAGAGATATGGAAAAATGAGAGATTTAAAGTGACATTACACATTTTATGAAATGAAGAAAGAAAACACACTGAAAGTCAAAAGCCTTTAGCAGCATTTTTAAAAGGCCTAGTATCACAGTAAATAAGATTTTTCAGAGCCTGTTGGCAAAGGGAATAAGATTTTGTCATTGTTCTCTATTGATAAATTATGCTTGAAAAAAGGTAATATGCTTCTAGGAAATGTTAACTAATGCTAAGAAAATTTATTCTTAGCAAAGAAGTAATGCATTTACAATAGAATCCAAAGGAAAAGTTTATGGCACAGTTATACTGGGGATAACATTCTTGAAAATTGAGATTATTTTTGTGTGGTATTAAAATCTTTCCTTACACAGGTGTTGCGTCTTCTTTTTTTTTTTCCTTTCTTCTTCTTGTTGTTCTTGTTGTTCTTGTTGTTCTTGTTGTTCTTGCTCTTTTTGTTCTTGTTCTTGTTGTTCTTGTTGTTCTTGTTGTTCTTGTTCTTGTTCTTGTTGTTCTTCTTGTTCATGTTCTTGTTCTTGTTCTTGTTCTTGTTCTTCTTCTTCTTCTTCTTCTTCTTCTTCTTCTCATTCTTGTTGGTTTTTTTTGTTGTTGTTGTTCTTCTTCTTCATTATTCTGCTCTGGCAAAATGCTGACTTAGAACTGCATGTTGGTAATGACTGGAAAAATTACAGACTGCTCAGTTTTTGGGATGGTGAGGATGGAATTTCAAAGAACTAAATTGAGATTACTTTTAGGCTGTTAAAGTGGGATGACAGAATCACAGAATGGTTTGGGCTGCAAGGGAAATTAAAGCTCATCCCATTCCACTCCTGCCATGGGCAGGGACACCTTCCACTGTCCCAGGCTGCTCCAAGCCCCAGTGTCCAACCTGGCCTTGGGCACTGCCAGGGATCCAGGGGCAGCCACACCTTCTCTAGGCACCCTGTGCCAGGGCCTGCCCACCCTCCCAGGGAACAATTCCTTCCCAATATCCCATCTATCCCTGCTCTCCAGCACTGGGAAGCCATTCTCCCTTGTCAGAGCACTCCAATTCCTGAGGAATTGTCCCTCTCTGGGTTCCCTGCAACCCCTTCAGACCTGGAAGGTGCTGTGAAGTCTCCACACAACCTTCTCTTCACCAGGCTGTGCAACCGAACTTTCTCTGTCTAAAATTCAGTAATCTGATAATATAATATCAAATCCCTAAACTATCGGTAATCTGATAATTATCAGTAATAATTTAGAGATTGGACATGTTACGCTGGACAAGCTATGGCTGTTGGTGTGATTGTTTTCTGATTGAAGTAAGACTGGGCAGTTCAGACATTAATCCCTAGGTAGGAAAAACAATCCAACTGTATGTTCCAATACTAGGAGAGAAATATTATTTTACATTATTAAACTAAACAGTCCTTAGAAGATGTAAATGGTAAATGGTTTAATGTCAGATTTGTGCCATATTTCATACAGGTACCAATGGAGTCTGGTTTTCATGCAAATTTTCAATATCTTTAACTAAATGAACAAGTCTTCACACAAAGTCTAGACAGAGATAATAACGTGCATGCTTACCTAAGGTCATAACTGGTATTGTAAGGAAAAATTAGGGAAAAAAATTGTAGTTTAATGGTGAGAGAAGACCAGTGAGAAGCAGAACTCTAATTCTCATCCTGGCCCATGCTTTCTTGCTGTACGCCCTTGGGCTAGAAGTGTGGCATTCCTGTTTCTTACTTCAGCTGCTTTAAAAATCAAGTATAATGCTCTTTACATATCCCTTCCTCTCAGGGATTATGTGACACTGAATTAATGCTTAAAAAGTGCTTTTGGATCCTGTAATTTAGGCACTGTGTAAGTGCAGTGTATTAATATTTTACTGAATACAGTAATTACTGAATTTTAAGTAGGAAATCCATTGTTAAACGGTATAGTTAGTGTGGGTGTAAATATTAAATTGTTGCATCCAAATTAGGCTTTAAATCATGTTTCCTCACGGAAAAGCTACCACAGCAGTCATTCAATTTTTTAGCTGGAATCTGCCTCGGTAGGATTTTGTACAAAGTCATTTCTAAATATGCTGATATCTCTTTAACTTCAACAATACAGACAGTATTTTGTTAGATTTCCATTTGACAGATACAGATGATAATCAAATTATTTTGTAATGAGGCATACAGAAATACACAGAGCAGAGGGGCAACAAATGTTGCTTTGAATTAATATTTAAATCTCATTGTTTGAAAGTCCTCTTGAAAGAAAATCATGACTGATTTTTAATAGCATGGAAGCCCTTAGAGTCCTTCAACTCTATCAGCTCTGTAGTGTCAGTCTCTTTTAATCATTCCTTCTTTTATCACTAAGCCATAGATGACAGCCTGAAGTTTCACCCTAAGGTGTAAAGCAGTGAAATATATGTGACTTATCTGACTTCAACTTTAAAATAATTGCATGGAAGAAGAAGGACAAATCCTGTCCTGATTGCATTCAACTTGCTGCATGTCATTGAAAATGGAATTGACAAAATAGAGCGGCTTGAGAAGTAGGAAATAGCAATTTTCTAAATAATGACATTTTCTTTTACATGATAATGGTCAAAGTCAGTAGTCATGTAAACCTCCACATTGAATTATAAAATGACAGGACGAGCCTAATTCACATAAAACCAAAGGAAGAGCTCTCAATTGATGTGAAAGGACCTCAAATGTAGTGACTCACATCACATTTTGGGCTCGGGAAAATGGAATGTCTTGTGACAAATACCCCAGAATTGCATCTTAACACAGGTATTTCTTCTTTTCTCTCTTCCACTGTATTGCTTGAACTATGTTGCCTTCCTCCATTCAACCAAGCACTGTCTTTAATGGAGGTTTTCTTAATGATACCTTATAGAGTTCATAGGGAATTTGAAGATGTTTCAGAAAAAACGTATCACTAGGAACACAAAAAATGAGTTTGCCCAACTTTGTATTGTTCTTTCTATTTCTGTCTGTACCAAGATGGATTTTTAAAATGTAATGTGGCCTGAATCTGGTGAAGTGACTGAAGAATTCCACCTCTTAGGTCAGATACCAAATGTAGACCTTGGTACACTTGGTCACTTGGTCTGTAAGTCTTTTGAGTAGTGAACAGCTGCTATGACCAATATTAATGTGCAAATAATAGATGATTTTCAAAGTCTGTTCTGTCATGTTACCGAAAATGTGACTGAACAGTGATGTTTAGTGCTATGAAACTCTTTGTCTTTTACTATCGTGTTTGCACTTTAAAATGCTTGCAGTCATGATAAAAACTTTGGTGTTTTTTTCTTATGTATTCAGAGGATAAAATCGTTTTACCTTAATGTGGTGAATAATGCTCCAGAACAGGTGATGAATTGTATCTTTAACTGATAGGTACACTTCTGCTGTCTTAAGGCCATAATATTACTGCTATTTATTCTTTTTCAAGATACCACAAGTGAAACTGAAAAAAAAATGCCCAATTTTTTTAAAAAGTAAAAGGAATGTATTTGCTAAGAGACAAAATCTATAATAATACAGCTACACTGCTTCTTCCAACCTCTCAAAGCTGATGTGCCTCATGATATGGCAAACCTCTAGAACTCCTTATAAAAGCAGAGGTATTTTTCTCCTAATTCTGCTGATAAATCACAAGTGTGTAATATGGATGCAGTGATAGATTTATGCAAATCTATAATGCCAATATTAGATGGGGCTTACACTAAATGATGATTTTTCTTCCTTTATGTAACAAGGGAAAACACTGGAAGTGTGTGTAGTTTAAATGTATTTGGGTGTATTGCAGCTGCGAATCCAGAAAGTTTGTAAAGCTGAAAAACATCAGTAGAGGGAGCTCCTACTGCATTTTTTTGGGAAAGATGGTTTCTAACCTTTGGTGGACAAGCCGTTTGCAATTGTTGGGAGGAAGCTGCACCTTGTGATGTGCTCTCTGACTGCTTAGCAGCGCGTTTGAGGCAAAAGACATAATAATATGAAAGGAAAATGGCTTGATATCCATTTGCCTTGTCATCTTTTGTGGATTATGGATGGATTGCAGGCTGCAGACCTCAAACAGAATCATTGTTCCACTTCCCTCTTTTTTCTTCAGGATCTCACATTGAACCTTTTCAGTCAGCTCAAATGTCAAGGCAGGACTGAAAAAAGTCAATACTCAGAAGAATTTGGTGTGACATGGGGGAATGTAACTTGCCTAAGTAAAAGGGAAAGAGAACAAACCAACATGTTTTTCCTCAATATTCCATGCCTTCTTGATCAATAAAATTTAATATTTGCTGGTCTCAGAGTCTAATAAACAACACCCAATGTTCTGAAACATCTTAAGGGTATCATTTACTCATTTTCTCACTTGCTTTTTACAATAAGTAAGAAAGCAGCTGGAGGAGATCAGACATTGCTGACCTCCTCTGTGCAGAGTTCCTCAGAAACTTCTCTCCTGTGGGATGGTTCCTTTGATGGAAAGGAAATGCTGGACACTGTTCTTAAGGACCAAAGACCCCTGACATAGCTGGCAAGGATCAGGAGGCAGCACAGGTTGAATCTCTCTTCAGGCTTCTTCCATTCCCAACTCATTCTTGTGTCAGGGCCTCAGTGGCTCAGCTCTGAACTGTCACTAAAACAAAAAACAGTGGGGCTGTAGTTCCACTGAAACAATGCTTTAACACACTGCTGAACTTAGCTGTGTGATTGCTTTACAAATTTGCCCAATGGTTTTGACACTGAGATCTGCCCAAAATGTAATCCCTTACCTTAAAGTGTCTTTCTGCTAGTTTCTCAGTTAAAGATGTTGGCCATGCAAATCCCCATCTTCCTGTCCGGAGGAGCAAAGCAACAGATTCTGTGTTTTCTTTTGTGTTAAAAGAAACTTCAGCCTTTAAATTATCTTGGGATATTCATGCTACATTTTAAAAAATGTTTTATTTTTATAAAGTAGAATTTAAACTAGACAGTTTTGGTCTGTTTAAGATACTTACATTTCTGTGTACATATGTAGGTGTTTAATAAGGTTTCCAGAATCACTGACATTTCTTTCAGCTTTTAAAGCTTACATTTCTTGATGTGTAATGCTTTCCAAGTCCTAGGCTTAAATGACTAACATTGGCTGAATGTTGTTCTTAAAGTAGTAAACAACTCACATTTGGTTCATACATTGATTCAAACTGCAGTTGTCTTCATGACTGCATTTATTGAGCATCTCATGGTTAACTGATACACTGAATTCTTGTGTCTTATAGGCTGGGCGTCAGCCAGAAAGAAGAGTTTAACCTGAAAGCTGACCTTTTTATTCAACGGCTTAATAGATATTCAAGTAGTTTTTTGTTGTTGTTGTTGTTGTTTGTTGGTTTTTTGTTTTTTTTTTAATAATCAATTTAGTGAATCATCCTTAGTTTCTTTTTCCACATGGTCTAGAGTATTTACTGTGAAATCTCCCACTTAAAAGATAAATGTTTAAGAAATATTTTTCATAAAATAATGACAAATACTGGCAAGTATTTATTTTACTTTGTTCCTAATTATTTCCCTTGGGCAAACTGAGGAATTTTTCAAATCTGATGATTGTTGTATCTGTGTTGTATCATGTTTACAAATTATCAGAAGATTTTAAAATCCTTTTAGTAATCAATTTAGTTACATCAAAAGTCTAGATCCTTGAGGGAATTTTTAATTTGCCATACATATTTGGTTTTCAGGAAATAATACATTTCCACTTATTTGCATAAATGAATCCTAATTTTGAAATTTTATTCTACTGAGTTGTGTTCCAAACACCTATGAGGTCAAGGAATTTTTGTTATAGGTTCAGTCAGCAGTGTGTGCAATGCAGAAATGTTTATGCAAGTCTCCTAAGCTTAGTGCAGTTGGGAAAAAAAAAAAAAAAGTGACACAATGCAAGAAAGGCCAGCTTATGGGCTGGTAGTCTGAGAACATACCATGAACACTGGGCACTTGAGAGCTCTCACCTTTATGACATGTATTTTAATTGGTTTTAAGAACTGGCACATAAGACTTGTAAAATGGAAACATTGAGCTGTTGGATGGCAAACCCACCTGAATAAATGTGTGGCACAGGAACTGCTGGCTCTGGAGGTGGATCAGAGGAACAGCTTCCATGTTTTTAAAATCCTTGGGATCCCTGACTCTGAATGGTGGATGCAGTGCATTCCCTTGGAGTGTACCACAAGATCATGGAATAGTTTGGGCTGCAAGACACATTGAAGATCATTCCACTCCTGCCATGGGCAGGGACACCTTCCACTGTCCCAGGCTGCTCCAAGCCCCAGTGTCCAACCTGGCCTTGGGCACTGCCAGGGATCCAGGGGCAGCCACAGCTGCTCTGGGCACCCTGTGCCAGGGCCTGCCCACCCTCCCAGGGAACGATTCCTTCCCAATATCCCATCTCACCCTGACTCTGGCAGTGGCAAGTAATTCACCCTTATTCTGTCCCTACATGCTCTTGTAAAAATCCTGGCCCAGCTCAGCAAACTCTCCAAAATGTATGACTTAAGAAGTGCCATTTCGTTTTTAGAGAGAAAAGGAGATAATTATGCTTAGATTATTGATATTTGTATGCTCCCTGTAGATGTATTGATGATAATCCCCTGGCCTAAGAAGTTATATTCCATTCTTGAGTAAAGGCTTTCCTATTTTTTCAAGGCTTTTCTTGGAGCCAGCCTTAAGTACTAAAAAGAAAAGTTACTACTTGAGGTGCTGATTTAGCCTCAGCAACTTATCTCAGTGCTAAAAGGCACTTAGGGGTTGCGACAGAGCTTTACGAGACCTAACTCTGGGCATCTGACCACCAGGCCAAACCCCTTGCAAGGAATCCTGAGCTGAGGCTGCCTGTGTGCTCTGCAGGCAGAATCCTGCACTTCAAGTGTGCAGGTCAAAACCAAGAGGATTGTGCTGTTTCTTCTGCTGTCTTTGTGTTTTTCATGTGACTGAGGACACAGCCTTTTCCCTGTGCCTGGTGTAAGTGGTGCTGAAAGAGCGATGGACTGAGGAGGCACAAAAACCTCAGTGGAAGCATCCTGCATTGCTGACAGGACTGGGAGCTCACAGCAAACCACCTGTACTTGTGGAAGCCTCAGGCCATTGTGTGGGGTTCCTTAAGGCACATTTGACATTTGGATCCAAAAGTAGGTGACTTTATTCAGCTCTTGCTCACATCTCCCAGTCTCCCATGAAGATAGAATTCTAATTACTTTAAAAAAATAACAAGAATAACTGCTATTTTCAGGAGAAAAGTGACATTCTTGTCTTTTAGTCCTTCTCTCTTCCTTGAAGAATTATCCAGTCTTTTGGAAATTCAAGAGCTCCATTAGGAAGGCTTTGTTTTAACATCTGTAAAATGCAATCCCCATTGCTCACCCTTTGGGCAAGTTCTGTAAATCCTAGACTGTACAGCTTGCTCATTTTTTCCCCCCCATGTTCAGATCATCCCCTTTCCTTCTGTTATGCGACAAAGATCAGCTCATGAAAAAGAAGGGAGGAAGAGCATCTCTTTTCCTCCAGAGCAGCTAATAACTAAAAATTGACCATTTCTCCTTTGAGGGATCCCAGGAATCTCCAGCATTTACCTTGAATTTAGGTTTCAGTAAATGTAAAAATCAAACCCATGTACCATATTTCTCATTAATTCAATGGAGAATCATGCACACTGCAGCCTCCTTTGAAGTTAATTGAAGAGTCTTGGCCTCCATTGACTCTGGTTTCAGTTTTGGTTTGGCATTAAAACTTCAAACTGAATGAGTTGTGGCTGCTGTTATAGTGGCGTGGGCTCTCTGCTCCGGCTAGCAGAAGTTTGTCAGCCCTTGCTCCACTTGATAGTTCGTGGGTTTCGATCCCTAGCTGCTGCGTGGTCAGGGACTTGGCAATAGAAGAGACGGATTCTGATGTGGTTTAGGAAGATGTTTATTCCATGGAGGTGGAAGGCAGCAGGAAGCAGAATGAGGGACTGGACCTCGGTTCACCCCTTAAGTCAGTTCGGGTGTAATCCGAACCAGGGGGTCCTTAGTCCAGTGGGAAAGGTAGGGGGAGTGGTCCGGAGACACCACAATGGGTGAAGGTGGCACCTTGGCACCCTGCCCAGATAGGGTGATTGACAAGGGGGTGGGATAGGGGGTTAGGGGAAAGGGATGAACCACTTATACATCCATGATTATAAACCACAACATGCTGTAGTTCTTATTTCATTTCTATGGAAAGTTCTTATTGTACCCACAAGCACATAATAAGTGCTGAAAAATGTCTCAGTCCTAGCTCATATTTTGCTGACAGAGAAGATAATTTGCACATGTCAGTACTTTCTGTGGGTAAAGTTAGAATTCCTCAGCTTTGGCTTTTTCCCTGTTGATATCACAAAACTGATCATGAAACCAGACAGTGGAGTTTTAACCAGGACATATTTGCTGACAGTTTTTAGGTGTCTGACTAAGAACTAGAAGGTAATTGGCAGTAAATGACATGAATTTATGATGGTAAGTCATGTTTGGCCAGTGTGATGGCCTTGAAAAAGAAATGACTTGGTGGCTGAAGAGAGAGCAGTGGAGACTGCTTGTCTTGAGTCTAGCAAGGACTTTGACACTCTCTAGTGACATAACAAAGTGTCGGAATACAAACTGGAGAAACAGGCAGAGGGGTGGACTGAAACCTGGCTGAACTGCTGAGCTCAAGGAGATGAGGATCAGTGACAAAAATTCCAGCTGGAGGCTAATCCTGAGTCATGTAGCCCAGATTTCTCTATCGTCATCAGCACTGTTAAACATTTCCATGACTGGCCTGGGTTACGGCACTGAGTGCACTCAGCAGCTCGCAGATGACACAAAATTGAGAGAATTTGTTAACACACCAGCTGGATGTGCTGACATTCAGAGGCACCTGAATTATTCAGGCCAGAGAATCAAGCTGAGAGAACCTCATGAAGTCTAACAAAGGGAAATGAACAGAAGCAAATGCCAAGTTCTGCTTGTAGGCAGGAAAAATCCCACACATCAGCACAAGCTGGATGGGCGTCAAATGATTGGAAAACAACTCTGCAAGGAAGGATCTGGGGGTACTGGTGCACAGCAAGTTGCACAAGAGAAAGCAATATGCCATTGTGACAAACTACATTGATGAGAGAGATGGAACAGCTCTGCTGAGAGGAAAGGCTGGGAGAGCTGGGATTGTTCAGCCTGGAGAGGAGAAGCTTTAGAGTGACCTCATTGTGGCCTTGCAGGGCCTGAGGGAACTGCAGGAAAGATGGAGAGACACAGTTGACAAGGGATGGAGGGATGGGACACAGGGAATGGCTCCCAGTGCCAGAGGGCAGGGTTAAATGGGATCTTGGGCAGGAATTGTTCCCTGGCAGGGTGGGGAGGTCCTGACACAGGGTGCCCAGAGCAGCCGTGGCTGCCCCTGGATCCCTGGCAGTGTCCAAGGCCAGGTTGGACATTGGGTTTTGGAACAGCCTTGGACAGTGGAAGGTGTCCCTGCCCATGGCAGGGAATGGCACTGGATGAGCTTTCAATCCTTCCAACTCAGACCATCCAGAAATTCTATGATTTCTTTCAATGTTTAAATTTCCACAAATGATCAGTTTATGGCTTCACAATTCATAAAAGGGAAGAAGCATCGGATCACAGTGAACATTCTTATATATCTACTAAAACAGCAAGAAAACATTTGCACAGACTATGAGTGGAAATGCAATACTTGTTATGCTTATAGTTAAATAAAATAGTGAGAAATAAATCTGCTCTCTTTTCCATGAAGCAAACAGAATCCTACTTTGAATCTGAAGTGTATTTTACTGTGCTACAATTGAGAAAT
Organism: Brachypodius melanocephalos; assembly: GCA_013398615.1. Classification (NCBI taxonomy): domain Eukaryota; kingdom Metazoa; phylum Chordata; class Aves; order Passeriformes; family Pycnonotidae; genus Brachypodius; species Brachypodius melanocephalos. Next base: position 1,725,138 of record VZSR01001295.1, on the reverse strand, counting down.
GATGAGTGAGCAGAGGTTATAAGGTGAAACCCAGTACGTTCATGTGCTTATGGAACCCAAGGTCAAGCAACATTTCAAAAGACTATTTGGGTAAGAGTATGAATTGCAGGGTGTGTAAATTTTTCCATAAATGCAATTCTGAAGACTATTCCATGCTGTGATTCTGAAGGCATAGGTTTGCTGAGTTCTTAAACTTGAACTGAGTCTTAGGTCCGATAGACTGGGATTAACTACACTAAACAGGGTAAAAGTAGTAACCTTGAATGGCTCAGTTCATCCATGAATTTCATACATATTTGGAGTTTTATTCAATACCTCATGTAAAAACTATTGGCACATTTGTGTGGAAATCATGTAGTTTATATCCAAATTATTTAAGGCAATTTCTGGAGCATAACACAATTTTTAATGGCTAAAATAATAACAAAAAAGGAAAATACCATAATTTTTTCACACTGTGTTTATAAAAGGAAATAGTTCTGGCCATCCTCTGTTCAGTTGGAATGTTTCTGGCATTTGAGTGGCATTTTTAGGATGTGTCTGCAGCTCAATTACCTTGTGAAGCTTCAGCATGTCTCTGGTTCCCATTCTGAGCTCTGCCATGATCTGCAGTGTTGGAGTCTGACAGAAGCTCCAGGAGCAAACAGGAGTGCAAGTCTGGCTGTCCAAGGTACTGCAAAGTTGAGCAATGAGGAGTGAAAAGAGCTCATGAATTGCCACACCGAGGGAATTGCTGAACTGGCCTTTTCAGTGTCACACATCTGGGTACCTCAAATTGCTTTACTGAGTCTTCCTCAGCTGTGTTCCTTCTCTGGGATGCTTCACTCCTGAGGGAGTCAGCAGGAATCTCTCAGACCACAAGGCCATATGTGCACAGTCTTAATGATCTGAGTTTAGTAAGCAATCAAGCATCCTTGAAGAAGCAAAGTGAATTTAATTCAAGCATCTTTTTAATTTCTTTTTGTTTTATTTTATTTTATTTTATTTTATTTTATTTTATTTTATTTTAATGGCTCCTGGTATGCTGAACAGCACAAAGAATATTGTAATGAATTCTGATTGATAATCAGTGGATGCTCTGGTAAACTTATTACATGAAATCACAACAGATGACCTGACACTTCAATGCATATCCTTTCTTTTTGAAGTATTCTGCCTTCCGGGCTGGCATTGTCCTTTTCTGTGCTTTGTTCTCCAGGGAACTGGGAGATTGAATTTAATGGTTAGCTGAGCAAGGATGAGCTGAACTCTGCTCATGTTAACTTAATCATTGTTCTCAATGAGAAAACTTATTTTAGGAGTGTTTATACACCTTGTTTAGCCCAGTAACTGTAAATATATTATGCAAAAAAGGGATTGTTTTGAGACCCCTTACTGATCACATATAATTTTATTTTATGTAGAAATCCCTGGTTAAGGATTTGCAGTCTTTGATGAGTTGTCTTGAGATTTTGAGCCACTTGGAATCATACAAGACAAATTTAAGATTGCTCATGTAATAGACAAATCTGTTTTTTAATTAGCATTATTTTAAATGTCACAACTCTTTATGTGACACATTCCTGATAGTTACATATATTTAATTGTAATGAACCATAGGCTTTAATGCTGAATTCTTTGTGCAAATTCTGCTGGCCCAGGCTGTGATATTGTCATGAAGGACGTGCTAGGACATAGCAGGAGTAGCTGGCATCCTTTAGTCTAAACCTAAGCCTCAGTGATTAAGTTCCACCAGAGCTAACAGGAACGTGCTTAACAGGTACTGTGAAGACAAAAAACCCCAGGAACTCAAAACTGAACTAGAGGTGGAAGTGCATGACCCTACTGAGCTGAGGCCTTCAGCAAACCTTTCCTTCCCTATTTTTCATCTAGTCCTCTGACCAGTGCCTGTCTGACTCTAGTGAGGGGATTTAAATCATTCTTCAAATGCACAAGTTTCTCACTTTCCATCTCACTGTTCTCTCTCCAGTCCTGCTGAGAGGGAGAGGGTAATTGCTCCTGTGGTGCTCAGTTCAGTGGGAGGCAACACTCCACACCAGTAAGGGGACAAAAGGAGAGATGTGTGTGCATGGCAGGCACTGAAACAAAGAGAAAAACATGTGAAAGCAGAGCAATGGCTTGGGGTCATCCTTTTTGGTGATAACAAACCATTCCATCATTTCAAGTCATTATCTGACCACATCCTTTTGAGAAGAGAACAAGCAAAGACCAGGAAGCAGCTGTAAAACAAAGCAAATATTCACACACCTTTGGATAATGAGAACAAAAATGTTTAAGTTGGAGGTCTGAGATATCCAGTGCCCACCACTTCCTGCACCAGGACAGGGAACATGGCCAGCACTAGCATTGCATTAATGGTCTGCCAGTGCCTTAGGTCTCAGGTAAACCTGAAGAAATAAATAATACTCAGATGACTGTGAAGATATACACAGTGCTCCCAGGGCACGGAGTTTCTATGAAGGAGAAGCAGGAAAGAAGTTTTCTTTCCTACAGGCTTTAAACGAGCCAAAGTTATTTCCCAAGTCAATCTGTATGAAAGAGTGATACTTCCCAAAGTGCAATCTTTGCAACCTCTAAGAAGGCCTGGTTAAAGTAGCAGTTACCCATTTGTGTAACCTTTGCTGCTGGTAATGGAGAGTGTGCATTGCTTAGACAGCTTGGAATTAGAATTAGGCAGAGGGACCTTTCAAAGAAAATATGTAAAAAGCTTCATTCTGAGTCCAATTAAAGCTAGGGTCAATCTTCTTTAACCCATCTCATTAGTGCTCTCTGGCAGCAAAACTTACTTTAAGACTCGAATAATTGATTCTTGGATATTTGTTTTGAATGGATAATCAGCTGATAAGGGAGGTGTCATCAAGATGTAAAAAGTCACTTAAGCTAATTATTGTGCAAAAACCGTGTACTTTTACATTATTTTGCCTCCTCCTATAATGGATGGAATCCTTTCATATATCCATATGATGGCTATCCATATAATGGATCTAACCCTGCATAAAGTCAATCCCTTTTTTTTCAAGTAGCCTCTGTCTTTCACTCTGTTGGGAGTTGATGCATTACATTGAGGCTTCATGAATATCCTGGTTCCAAATGAGGAATATCTGAAATTCATAAGGAATAATAAATAGGAAAATAAATCCAGGTAAACACCCTCAGTTTGATAAAGACAGTGGAGTTTGCATTCAGGATCATCACACATATACAATGATAAGTTTGTCTGAAACTCTGTGAAATATAACTTCATGAATGGTGGTGTTATTACAGCTACATAACAGAAATTAATTCAGAAGCAATTCATATTCTATAAGAACATGGAGATAAAATGTATTTCCCTTCCTGAGTGTACCTAGAATGTGTAATAGGACATAGATCTGAGTAATCATTTATTTCCTTTATTTTTTTCTTTATGTCTTTGCAGGTGCTGAATTATTTAAGCATCTTGAATTACAGACAAAAATCTCTATACCAGAGTGAGCAACCAGGAGCAATTGCTTCCAAACCTCCCAACTGCATGCTCAGGAACTGGAACTCAGTACATCCAGGTTATTTTAAAAATAACCCTTTCAGATCCTCCCAACCTCAGCCAAAACTGCATTTCCTTCCACAGGTATCTAAAGTCTTGGACCCTTCCTGGGTGAGATGTCAATGTTTTTCTTGAAAATTTGAAACAAAAATCAGGTGTTTGGGATAACCCTCAATCTTAAAGTCACTTGAAAGTTTCAAGTCTTCATATGAACTTTTTCATTATATTTATTGAAGACATTTCAAGACAGAAATGGTTTGGTGTGGGTTTTTTCTGGTTTGGTGTGGGTTTTTTTTCCCCTGTTGTTTTTTGTTTTTTAATACAGCAGTTTCAGCAATTAGATAGAAACATTTTGTAAATGGCTTATAATGAAAACTCTGAGTTAAAGTTTATTAATCTTTCAAACTGGTGTTTAACAAGCATTAGAGTAAAAGGCTTCTGAGGAAGTGAGAAGTGGATCCCCTCCAGCTGCTGCTGCCACAAAGGAGCAGACACCCAGCCTGTTACAGGTACTTTGTGTTCCTTTAAACCATGTTGTCTTCACAAAGAGGACAGGACTGGGAGGAGCTGCTGGTAGAACAGATTTGTCTGAGGATAAGGCAGAGCAGATACAACAGAACAGGATTCAGCACTTCTGCAGAAAAAAAGTCTTTGCAATAAAGCTACAACCTTTCAAAATCTCATCTTTACATCTAATTTCATTATTGGGCCTGCATTTCCTGTCCTTAGACACACCAAATTAATGTTCCTAAGATGCAGATGATACAATTATCTCCAAGTGAAATTAAGTTTTCCAAGCAGTTCTTTATTTGACTTTCTTATCTTTACCTTATTTCCCTTCTCACTCATTTCATGTATAAAAGTGACATGTTGCAAATTTTGATTGAAGTAGCCTCCCAAAACAATATCTAGCTAAAGGTCACTGCTGGTTATATTTTTATATGTCTTTAGAGTTTTATTAGCCATTTTAATTCATTTCCTTTGTTTTGGTAAAAGGAAATTTGAAGAAAATAGTTTAGTGGATATTAAAAACTAAAACACAATGGACCCCATATATCCAATTAAAGTGCTCCAGATATGAAAAGTAGATACATATGAAAAGCAGGAAGAGTCTTTCATAAATGCTTCATAGTTCATGTATTCTATTGCTGTGATTCAGAATGCAGAAAAGCTGAGGCATAGCTTCCAGGGAGGATGACTATATTCGTAAAACAGATAATTTTTCCATGGATTTTACTATGAATTCCACTAAAGTACTACCATAGAATGGTTGGGTTTGGAAGAGACCTTAAAGTTCATCCCATTCCACCCCTGCTGTGGGCAAGGACATCTACCACTACACCAGGCTGTATCCAACCTAGCCTTACACACTGCCAGACATCCAGGGATGGCCACAGCTGAGTAATAATTCATAAATGCAAAACTGTACTTAATCCAATGGAAAATCATGCTAACATGGTCAAACTCATAAGGAACTGTAGTTAAAAGAGAGAAAAGTCTTGAATATGTGAACTAAATGACTTAAAGACACTTTACAGAAATGAGACATAATTGTAAAACACGCTGAGTAATAACTAAAAATAAATTTATATATATATAGATTTTAATGTTTTCTAATAATTCCGAAGAAAAACAAATGGATGGTGAAAAAAAGATTAATTTAGATAAAGCATTGTGTTAGGAATTGTTTGTTTTACCTCAGGAAGAAAGGACTGCTACAAGGAGCGATGACAAATTCGGTCTGTTGAGAGTTCTGAGACTGCACATATAGAGAGGAGCACAAAAAGGGTTTATTGGGCTTGGAGGTGGCAGCAGAGCTAATTTGTGGGCAGGCTGTGACTGCATGTGGAAGGCATTAGGAAATGTCAGGTTTTGGGTTCATTGATGAGGACTGTTATCCTGCCACGATTCGCTACAGCTAGCGGTGGTCGTGTAGGTTCTTTTTTAGTGATCTCAGAGTGCAAAAGACACACGCAACAAGGGACTTCAGTTAAATCACAGCAAATGCACCTTTATTGAGTGCCGATCAACCTTTTTTGCGTTAAGTGAGAGAGAGAGAGAGAGAGAGAGAGATAGTGCAAGGAAGGAGGGAGAGAGAAAGGGGGGTATAACTACTGACACAAAGTGAGGTAAGGGTCCTTGCAGATCTCTGCCAATGGATCCGTCTCTCTGTGTTGGGGAGGCCTCAGTTTGAGTCCATCTTTTATAGTTCTTCTCAAAGCGACAGGCAGCTGGCCCTAAGGTGGTATGGCATACAGTCATTGTTCAGGCATTGAGCATGGATACAAAATATTCTGTTCTGCTTTTTGACGCTTCCCCCACCTTTGGTAGAAGAAAAGATGCAGTCTAGCGAAGAATGATTTGTGTACCAGCTCCAGTAGCACACCTGCACGAGGGAGCTTGGCAAGCATACGCCATGGCCAGGCCGGAACTGAGATCCGGCTCGTGGGGGGTTGCAGCAGTCATTCCACCTTAGCCAGGCCAGGCTCCCATTTGGGGGGTTTTGGGGATCTCAGTCCTTGGAGACAGTTGTGAGACAGATGAGGAACCTTCAGGCCATCTCTTACATATCCCCACTGGAATCAGCACTATGAGAGGAATGGTGTCAAGGGTTGTTTTTCCTTCACTGTACAGGCAAGGTTTACATTACTTTTGCTATTTTTTTCTAATTGTGAAAACTAAGGGGAAAAATAGAAATCAGCTGCTTGGTGATGAGTTTTCCACAAAATCCTCACATGCTTCCACAGGCACAGTTTTCATTCAACTTGTTGAGTATATTTTGAAAGAAAGAAATAATATGGGTTTTTAAAATGCATTAATGAACAGTTTAAGGACAGTCTCCAAGCAATCTGCAGCCTTATGTGTCATACAGATGAGTGCAGAGTGTATTTTTATTGTTTTTCTGAAGGGTAAAAATATTATTCTACTGAAAAGGCAAAAGTAGCACTTTCCCTTAATTATAGTTGGAAATGAACTAGTGAAAGAAAGACTAATTCTGAAGCTACAGTTGGAAGCATGGTGCCATTTTGGCCATGAAATGGGATACAAAGAGACCTTTTAATTTGGTCTAGGAGGGGAAAGCAGGGTGAGAATTTAGTATCATTCAAAATGTAGTAATAGCTATTAGTATAATATATTATTGGTATGCAAATGAGCTCTTGAAAGTTAAAAGCAACCTTGTTTTAATAACTGTTAGCATGTTTGGTTAATTTTTCAATGGCCAAAATATCCTTCTCTTTTTATCTGGTCTATATCATGAATATACTTCAAGAGCATTTTGAACATATATAATTAATACATATTCAATTCTCTCAGGCTCTACCTTTATCTTTAAAAAAAACCCCACTGGCCTGTGAATACTGAACTGCATAAATGCATGAGAAAAAAAAGAATAATTTGTTACAGTTTCATTTGTAGTGGGATGTTTGTGAATGAAAATAAAAATAATAAACTAGCGGATGCCATAGAGGATTTCTTCTTACATTCTCAATTTGTCTTCTATTTTTTATACCTATATATTCTGTTATTCTATATTCTGTATAATTTCTATGATATATTTTTCTATACTTATTTAGGTAACAAACCAAAATACTTGTCTTATATCTTGCTAATCATTGAAAATAGTATTCAGTTTTTAAAGTGTTTCTTAAATCATTAACTAAAGCACACTGAAAAGGTATTCAACCAGTGCAAACTGTTAGAGTGAGAATTATACGATTAAAAAGCCATTTGCGTCAATGATTTTAAGTCTAAATATAGGATTTGAAATGAAAAGAAATTACTTCTTATTAAGTAAAAATGCATAAAAAGAATTTTAGCACAACTACCTCCTCACTAGTGTTCAAGGACATGAGAAATACCTCACAGAAAAAGTTCTTCCAAGGGACTCTTACTCTATTCTTCATAGTGTCAAGTAATTAAGTTGACTGTACATGCAAAACATAACCACCTCTATTCTTTGAGTAACCTCTCCAAGCATGCCCAGGCCAAGTCATCACTATGACAACAAATCACTTCCAAATCCATCAGCATTCCAGCGATGTGCATGATCCATCTTCTGGTGTTATTTGTAATTTATCCTCATAGAAACCATGGTTCTTGGTGTGGAGCACAGCAGTTAGGAGATGCAGGGGTGTGGGAAGCTGTGTGTGAGGGTGTACCTGGGGTGTTTCCAGGGTATTATTTCCTGTATATCCATTTTTATGAAGCAATAGCAAACTTTGGGAGGGTAAAACTGGCACTGGGAATAAAATGCACAGACTAAGACACAGAATGAATTAGGGGAAAACCAGTGTAACATGGTCCTCACACCAACATATCCCTGGCTTCTCACTGGGCTGAAAACTGTTCAACAGCCTTCCTGTGATTCTTATCCCCTAGAAATGATAAATTACAGCCTTTTAGCAATTCATACAACCCACTATGAGATTGACTTCTAATTATAGAATCTGCAAGCTGCAAAAGCAGAAATGTCTGGAATGGGCTTTTGTTGTAGTTTGGGAAGGTTGTAGCAAAACCAATCAGTGACTAGGTGTGAAAATTGACAGCTAATATAGCATTAGGAAAGTGGTAGGTCTCTGTGAACACACAGGCTTAAAAATCAAAAGAACCCCGGGCAAATCTCTCCTACTTCCGGGATCTGAGAGAGGTAACAGGAGCAGCAGGTGGCTCCCCTGGGCCTGGCGCATCCTGGCTGGGCTCTGACACTGCTGCAGCCTTGGTGAGGCTGAGCCAGGCCTCCGAGCCTAGCAGATTCCTAGCCCGTGGCAAAGGAAAAGCCATGGCTGTTAACATCCAGCCGACCCTAAGGCCTGCCCCTCATGCCTTCTGCTGGGCCAAGGGAGATGTCCCCTGGGCTTCTCAGAGCAGTGCCAAGCCTGGGCTGGGCTGGGTCCACCCCATGAGACCAAGGGGTGGTGGTGGGAAAAGTCCAGTCACACGAGACATCCTGGCCGCCATTCCTAACCCCCTTTGCTGTCCCTGCAGCTTTGAAATCCTAGCAGCTGCTGCCTGGCAGAGAACTGTCATGCCCTCTGCAGACCTAGGAGATGTTAACTCTTTCCTTGACAGATGAGACTTACAAAAGCACTGGCCCTTCTCTGAGTGAGGACAGACAGAGTGATTGAACCCTAAGGACAGCATGAAACTGAAGTCAGTGAAGAAAGAGTAAAAGTCCTGAGTTCAAGGAAGATTGAGAAGTTGCCTACTCTAGGCTGAAGGTCTTTTGTGAGCCATGGTAATGAACTGTAATATATTAGAATATCCCTTTAAGCTGTGGACAATATGGATTGGGGAGATTTGAGCAAAGATATTTTGTGATGGACTAAGTGCTGTGATCCTATGAGAAGCTTGAACAGAGAGAGATTGGATGAAAATGAAGATTCTGCCTCTAGAGAAAGAGAAAAGAAATCTCTATTCCATGAGAGGAAGAAAATCCTTTGTTTTTGGAGTTGTTTTATCTTTAAAATGACACCTTAAAGCATCCATGACCCATATGCAGCTTGAGAAAAACTGCTAATGGGAGGGATTTCACAGACAGCAGAATTCCCCCAGGTGGCTGCAGATTCGTGACATAGGAGCTACCAGAGGACTGTTTTCTTGTGGCGATGTATCCATGGGAGTTCTAAGAGAGACTCCTCCCCCTAAGAATTGATGAAAGATTATTTTAAAGTGATGAAACTTACTGAAAATCATGGGTTTGGCCTCTTTATGTTGTTAGTGGGAAAGTGAACAGTTTGTGGGGAGAAGTGTTTTTTGAACGTTTCATTTTGATTCTCATTCTTTTCTGTTAGTTTGTTAATAAATCTATTTTTAGACCTTTCAGGATTTGGGCCTACTTTGCTTTTCTCCTGATCCTGTCTCACAGAGGGAAAAAGGTAAATGATTACGGTAGACATCTGAACCACTACAGCTTCACATCACGTCTTGCCTTAACCCTCCTAGAAAAACAAAGCAATTTTGATTACTCAGAATACCTGAGAATGTTTCACTTATGCCCTTTATTACTTAATTTATTATTAAAAGTCTAAGAAACTCCTTCTGTTAAAGGGATAAGTAATACTTGCATTATCTTCCAATATTTTCCCTAATCAGCCAGCAGCAATCTTTTTTGTTTTTTGTCTTGGGGAGCCGATATTGAGCTAGTTCCTCTTCCTTCAAGATTGCTGTACTGTTCTCTCATACATCTTTAAAAGCCCTGTGTATTTTCACTTATCCCAGAAAGTGATAATCTGTCTGATTAAAGGTGAGTAAATGTGATTCTTCATCAGGTACCTCCTGGACTGCAAGATAAATTAGGAGTTGCAGTTGACTGTTCTGTGGTTCAACCTCTAATTGTGTGAAAATTCTGGAAATAGAGGTGAGGGAAGGGAATTAATATAACTAAATGCAACTCTCTCCTTATATATCATAAAATCATAAAATGGTCTGCATTGGGAGAGGCTTTAAACTCATCTGCCATGGGCAGGGACACCTTCCACTGTCCCAGGCTGCTCCAAGCCCCAATGTCCAACCTGGCCTTGGGCACTGCCAGGGATCCAGGGGCAGCCACAGCTTCTCTGGGCATTTTGTGTCAGGACCTCCCCACCCTCCCAGGGAACAATTCCTTCCCAATATCACATCCAGCCCTGTCCTCTGGCAGTGGGAACAATTCCCTGTGTCCTGTCCCTCCAGACCTTGGCAATTGTCTCTCTCCATCTTTCCTGCAGCTCCTTCAGGCCCTGCAAGGCCACAATGAAGTCACCCCAAATCTTCTCCTCTCCACATGAACAATCGCTGATCTCTCAGCCTTTCCTCCAAGCAGAGCTGCTCCATCCCTCTGCTTATCCTGGTGCCTCCTCTGGGCTCTCTCCAGCAGCTTCAAGTCCTTCCTGTGCTTGGCCCAGGGCTCTTACGCGTCTGTGATGACCCTTTCTTGTGATGGTGTAAATGGTATCATTTTGGTGTCTTTCTTTTGGGGATTCGCCACATGTGGAAACCTGAGACCCTGGGAGGTGGGATGTTAGAAAGATGGTAATTGAGTTCACCCTGCTGGTTCACGACCTTAGGTCAAGCCCCTGCCCTTTAACCAAGATTGGACGCCTGCCCAGGTAAAACCTATAAAATGCCAGGTTAACCACGATCCCTCATCTTTGGATAATGCCTGCAGTCTGATGCATTAGATCACATCTCTGAGCTATCCATCGTACCAATCTCGTTTATTAGCCACATGCAACCCAGCTGAACCAGAATTGAGGTCACAGGGATCACCCCCCATCATGGTACATGGCACCCCTGAACAGGAGACTTCTCACATTGAGGAAGACCTGCAGGGGTCTCAGTTTGCTGAGTTAGCAAAACTGAGTAGGATGTCTCTGCTGTGGATTAAACTCATCGGGCCAATGTGAACGTGAGTGGCATTCAGAGGAAGCCCAGCCATCTCAGACTCCTGCAGGAAGGCAGGTGAGCAGAGAGAGAGGGAAGACCCCATCGACCTTACCCTAACTGGGCAGACTCTCCCACCCAATCCCCCCAGTTTTCTGGGATATGATATGCGACAGAAACGCCAATTTAGAATAGGATGTATATGGATATTTTAAAATGCATTTAGCAGAGCATGGAAAGGAGTTCAAGAAATGGGAGCTAAAAACCCTACCGAAATGGGTATTGCGAAATTCTCCATCCGCTGTAAATCTGGGTGGTGCTCTTCCAGCTCCTGTGGGACTCAGCTCGGACTATCATATTTTTTCCTCTGGTGTTTGGGATCACATAGGGGTGGAATTATACGATTTAACCACCAGGAGAGACTCGATTGCCCCCTGTTTGCTACCTACTTTTTGGGTAGTCCTAGAAGCCCTAAAAGCTGAAGAAAAAGCAGCAGCAACTGCAGTCTCACATCACCCCACCTGAAAGAACTGGGATCGCACCCCTGCACTGAGTGCCTTCTCCCCTTCACCTGGGACTGCTATTAACCTTCTCATTCCTGGGAAGAAAACTCACAGATGAAACTTGTCACATATGCAGGAATCTGGCTTATCAGCTACTCCTGTCCCCTTGTGTTCCCTTCCTTCTACTCCCTCAGATTTTCCTGGAATAGAATACAAACCAGAAATTGCCGCCATGCATGGGAAAATCTATATCAGTTATTCCACTGTTTCATCTTCTATTCCACCGATCTTACCGGGCTGACAAGGTGGTGCCGGCCACATTGTCTCAGACCCCCGGTACCCCTTTCCCCAAGTCCCCTCCTGTTTCTTCCCCCAGCTCCTCTGACTACTCCTCTCCCTCCTGCCTATTCACTTGCAAGTGAGGCTGCTCCTGGCCCAAACCTACTAAACTGGTTTGATTGTCTCAAATTTCCCTGTCCCTTCCTCCTGGGGTGGGGAATGCAGGGCCTGTTCCCACCCCTGCACTGCCCCTGCCTGCCGCTTCTGCCCTGTCCCCAAGCACCTGCTTCCCCCCTCCCAGGGCAGGCTCCATGGAACCCGCATCTCCTCTGCTCCAGCCCCTATCCTGCATGACTCGCATGCTGCCCCCACACCGGCTCCCCAAATGGTGGCCACCGGCTCCCGGAAACTCCTGCCAGCTCCCACTACGGCAGCTGCTTGCCGCACTTGCTGTTTCCACCCTCGGTCTCTTCCTTGGAAGAGGACTTAACCCTTTCGGGTTACAGTAACTCTGTAGACCCATGGGAAAATATTCAGGCTGATGCGGTAAAAGAAGGGGATTGGGAAATTGCTTCTAAAATTGCAGCTGTCCCAATACTATACAGATGGGGGGCGATGGGAACACCTTGCATATGGAGAAGTAAAAGAACTACACAAGGCCTCTAAAGATTATGGCAGAAATTTTCCTTTCTTCAACAATCTGATTAGAGCTACTTTCACAGCTCATGTACTAACCCTTAATGATTTAAAACATATTATGACAGTACTGTTCTCACCTACAGAGTATACCTTATGGAAAGGGGGTTGGAAGAGGCTTTTATATCAATTATTAACCAGTTACTCCATGGATCAAGTGTGGGTTATACTGACTCTGGAACACCTGGTGGGGAAGGGACACATATTCAACCAGATGACCAGGCTGTCAATCTACCCAGGCCAGTGTTTGATGATATTAAAAATGGTGCAAGAAAAGCATTGATTCAAATGCCTGATGGTAACACACCTGCACAGGATTTTGTAGAAATAAAACAAGGGCCAAATGAGCCATGTAATAAATGAACAGCCAATTTTATCAATAAAGAATTTTATTGAAAAATAGTGATATGGAAATTCGATAAAGCCACAAGCAAAAACAGTGTCAATCCCGGGGTTGACACTGGATGAGCCTTGAATGTGGCCTCTATCGCACAGAATCCCCCACCATTCACAAAATCGGTCTGTGCAGGGTTTATTTTTATACGTTTTTCCAGCCAGATAGTGGGTTGCTTCACTCCTCCGAAATCTTTACATATTCATACAGTTCCTTTTCTGCTGCTCATATGTTGATCAGTTTTCCAGGAGGGAGATGATCACTTGATTGGAATTCTGGCCTCCGGAGGCACATCCTTTGTGACTCTGATGATCTTATCTCAGATCCATATCGAGTATCAAGTACTGGGTGTAGCAGAGCGAATTTCTGTAAACTACTCATCTCCCACAGGTGTGCCTCTTTCTCTTGCAAATCCGGAGTCCTCCTCTCTGCTGTCCGTATCTTTTATTTGCAAATTAAGTTTCTGCCTGGGAGTCCACAGCTCCTGAAAACCTTAGTTTTAACTTTCCAATGACTGTTATATTGTATAAAAACATGAATTATTTCATAACATATAACACAAGCCATATATGAAATTCATTGACCGCCTTAAGCTCGCTATTGAGAGACAAATTTTAGAAGAGAAAGCTAAAGATGAATTGGTGCTAAAACTAAACGTGTCAAATGCAAATCCTAAATGCAAGAAAGTGTTACGTGCCCTTCCCACCGACTCAGAACCAACTCTAATGCAAATAATAGAGACTTGTAACTGCATTGGGACCCCCAAACACTCAGCTGTCCTACAAGCTAAGGCAGTGGGACAGGGAGTGGCAAATGCATTAGCAGCATTACAGATTATACCTGAAGGACCACTGCAACAGCAAAGTCCTAGCCCTGCCACACAAACTGTCCTCCAAAAATCACCTTACTCTAACAACTTAATTCATGCTACCTTCTACTGCTTATGTTTTAACACCCTGTCACAAACCGCCGTGGCAAGCAGTTGTCGTGATGGTTCGTTTAGTGATGTCAGAGTGCAAAAAGATTCATGCAACAAGAGACTTCAGTTAAATCACAGCAAAAACTCTTTATTGAGTTCAATCAACCAAGTTATGCGATAGGTGTGAGAGGTAGAGAGAGAGATAGAGAGAAAGAGAGAAAGGGGGATTTATAGCTACTAACACAGATGAGACAAAACTCTTTGCACGTCTCTGCCAATGGCTCCGTCTCTTCTTATGCTGGGGGGATCTCAAAAGTGAGTCAATTTTGAGAGTATCTTTATAGGGTTTTTCAAAGTGACAGGCAATTGGCCAAAAAGGTGGGGGTAGGTAGGTGTATTGTCCATTGTGTAGAAGCACCAGGTACAAGGGCAGGATGAGATGCTACCAAAGGACAGGCCGTATCCAAAGGTACCTAGCCGAGCCCCTCATTGTTTCTGCGCAGTTTCCATGGGGATGCACTGCTTCAATGAACAAACCTGCTGGCAATGCTTGGCATCGATCCCACCTTGGCCAGTCCAGGCTCCTCTTTGGAGGGTTTTTGTGGTCTCAGTCTCTGTCCTCCTTGGTAATGGTCGTGAGGCATCTTTGGACCATCTCTTACACACCCCATGCTTTAAAAGTGAAAAAACCAAAAACTAGATATTCTCCCCAGAAAAAGAAAAAATCCAGTAGTGGAGGGGACAGCAATGTCTCTGAGACTCAGTAATTCTAACATTTTTGCAAAACAACACTGTGTTAAATACTGCTCCTTTTACGCCTGTCGTAGACTGTTTTTTACTACATTTATTTTTAGGTGATTTTTTTCCAAAAACCTTTTGTTTATGTATGTGTAGATATGTATGTATACATACATGTGTATACATGCATGTGCACACACCCTTTAACAATATGTCTTATTTTGTTTCCTTCCACAGTGCCTAATTATACAGCTTTTGCCCTGTTAGAGCATCCTAATAAACACTTACTTCTACACTTCTAGATCTTTCTCTCACTAGTTATAGACATAAAGCAAGAGTTGCACTTTCCAACAGGACATGTTAACAACATAGTTAGAGCACAACTGTGTTTAGAGTACAATCTCTGCATTTATGCAGTTTGAGCTCTGCTTGCTGTTTCTAGATTTCAGTCAAGTATCTGTGTTTTTTGAAAAAACAACAATAATGCCTAAACACAAAATTCTGTATGTGTGAGTTTCATGTAGAAATACACACCAATGTTTAAAGGCTCAAACACATGCAAATCATCTAACAGCAAAGTAATGCAAAGTATAGCTTCTTTTACAGTTATGTTGTGTGAGTTTCTAAGAATTGTAGTAAGGCATTTTTACACCTAAGCAAATGATTCTATTTAAGGAAAAAAGTTTCAGTTTACCTCTGGGCATATAACAAAACCAAGCTAGAATCTTCCGTGCCCGTCTCATTGACATTGGCTCAATGTCAGCACAGGGGCACTGGTTGGGCTTTGGAAATGTTCTCAAAATCTATAGCTGTTTCTATTGACAGTCTGCCAAAAGAATCCTCCTTGATCGTTGTATATTTAAGAATAAAGACAGGTGCTCAGGGCTTTTTAAGGTGTCTTAGCCAGGTGTCAGGGCCTTCTCTACCACTTGTGCTCAGCTTTTGTTTTTGTTTCTGTATTGTTCATTATTTTCTTATTTACAAAACCCTTTGCTTTACAAAACACACTTGAAGAGCCATCTCTCAAATATTAGTAAGCCACTCTGGGAGATTACAGGTCAACCCTCAGGCTTGATATATCTTCAGGGAGATTATTACAGGCTGGCCACGTGCAAGACTGTATCAAAGGATGCTTTCAGTTTTCAAAACTCTGTGTTATTTTCTAACAGCATGACTGTGCCTCCTTTTTAGAAGGTTAGTTGAAAGATCCAAGTAATTTTGTCTTCTTGAGAATAATGAGTCTTTAAAGCCATTGAGAAGCAGAAATGTAAAAGCCTCTAACAGCCTTACTAAAAAGATGCGCAGCACTCGTGTAACTAAATACAATTTTGTTTCTCTATGTACCTTTTGTTGTAACAAATCTGTAAAATTGAAATTTTGATTTTGTATGTTACAACTATTTTGTTTAGTATTGTCCCAAATTTATTACTCTAAACTGCATATTTTTATTAGGGTCCTCATGAATAAACCTATAGTGTTCCAGCAAGTGTTTAGTTGGCAATTCTTAGGAGAAAAGCTAGACCCTTTTTTAGATTATTGAATTCTGTAACCTTATTTTACAAGTATGTTGCCAATATTGCTAGCAAAAGCTAAAAATTCACCTAGGCAGCTGACAGATGAAACAAGGAATGCCTTGGGAAAAGTTTCCCAAGCCATTCAAACCCATCAAGCACACAGAATAAATCCAAATGTATCATTTCTTTTAGCTATTTTGGGGAAAGGACCTCAACTCCATGCCTTGATTTTTCAATAGGACCCTAAGACATCTGACCCTTAGTTGATTTTAGAATGGATTTTCCTGCCCCAGCAGCCAGGAAAAATGATAACAACACAATCAGAGATGATGGCTCAGCTTATTATCAGAGCCAGATCATGCTCATTTTCCCTTGCCTGGAATGATTTCTCTACTACAACTACATATTTTGCTTAAAAAATTATTTTTAATTCTTTTCTGAAGACAGAATCTTTACTTCATTAATTTTAAATTTCAAGAGCTTTTCTATTAATCACTTGGGAAAAGGGTTATGCTTGTGTTTCAACGGGTAGAAGACCTCAACAGGTTCCTGCTAAGACTATCAAGCCATTGCAAGAACACTGAGATGACCAACAAAAAGAATCCCCAGCAAAACCCAAAGAAAAGACAGAATGAATACTCAGTCTTTACTAAATTTTGCAGCCTATCACAATTTAATTTTTTGTTGTAGATTTACTTTATTTAAATGCTGTTCTCTGGAGATGACCTCTGAGGGATCCCTCTTCACCTCATGCAACCTCTTTGAAATCTTGCTCCCCATCAGCAAATAAATAGTTCCACGGCCAAAGTACCATGTAGCTTGGGGAAGCTTACTATGCTAGCAGCAGACATTGCCATAATTCTTAACTGAAAAATTATGCACAAGAGATTTGTCCATTAATTTGAATCTGATTGCAAAGTGTTCTGGTTTGAGCCACAATGGACCAATCAGAGTTGGCTTTTTTGATTGGCATGTTGTTTAGCCACTTAAAGAACGGGGTTGCGAGTTTTGGAAGATATTCATGAAATCTCATCAGAGAGTTCGGCCCTTTTGAGTTCAGGCTGCCGAGGAGTTGGCACCTCTCCGTGAGTTGGAGAGGCCCGGTCTGGGCCCCGCCGCCTCCCCCCGGGGCCGTGCGGCGGGCCGGGCCCAGGCCGGGCCTCGGTAGTGGGAGAGGGGATGATCTGTTTCTGTCCTTGTCTGGATTAGGTTTTTGGCAGTTGTAAAGCGCCCTGTGAGGGGGAGCTGGCCTAGAGCTGGCTGTGGGCCCGGGCCCTTTCCCAGCGGGAAGAGGGGAGTCTGCACCCTGCAGAGGCTCCGGGCTGGGCTCGCCCTGGACTGAGACCGAGGGGTGGACAGTTTTAAGATTCCATCATCAGTTTGAGTTTCTTTTTCCTGCATCTCTGCGGCTTTGAAGGAGTCTCAGCTGCCGAACCCAGCAGAGATCACATGACCACCACAGGACTGGCCAAAGACATTTAACCCTTTCCTTCCTCTGTGGAAGGCAGCAAATAAAGATAGAAAGAAAGACAGCAAGAAGCAAAGTCAGCGAAAGAATTGATAAGGACTGCTAGAAGAAAAGATAGAAGTGGACATTTTCGTCTAGACTTCTCTGGATGATTCATAGAGATATTGATTATCATGATGCTGTTGGAGGAATGCAAGTTTTAATCAAAAGTTATGTGTACTGGTATAATTGATAATTAAAGTCCCTGGCTCCTGGGATAAAATAAGGAGGTCTCAGTTTCGAGACGAAAAAAGTGATTCGAGGCCCGGCTCCTGGCCTAATAGGAGGTCTCTATTTAGTTTTTGATAGAAATGATTTTAGACAAGATGAAAACCTTTGAAAGAAGCATTCTTAAAAATAGTACTCCAAATGCATTGGAGCCCCATAAGCAGCTTGGGAAGGTGCTAATGGGGTGAAACTGCACAGATCTGTAGATTCTGGATAATTGCAGATTTGTGG
>VZSR01001295.1:1691329-1704248 GCA_013398615.1 Brachypodius melanocephalos | reverse complement strand
AAAATTTCTCCACTTTTTCACTGATAAATAGGAAGAGGGAACACTGCAATCAATAAGAAAGGGGAAATGCTATCAATATAATATATGTCGAGGTGCAGTTTACCTCTGGCTAGATTTTGGTACCAACCTTGCAGATAAAGATACCGTCCTGGTATCCTTCCTGACCTTGGTGGGTCTGAGCCTCAGGGAAACATCTGGCAATGGTGAATGAAGAAAGGAGCGACTCTTCTAGGGTTAAGATCTTGTTTATTCTCCAGAGGGAGACCCACAGAAGAGGCCAGGTTTCCCCTTAGTTCTGGGCTTAAGTACGGGGGGGGTGGGGAAAGGAGGATACAAACATGGGACCAATCGGGAGTGACCCACAACCAGAGTAACATTAGCAAAACAATACCATGCATAATACTGGGTGGAACACCTGGGACCCTGTTCCATCATTTGGTAACTATCCAGGAATGTCTCAGGTATCAGGGCTGCAGGAAGATGGACATGACCGAGAAGCTGGCTATGACTGGGGGCAGTGGGGAACCTAAAAAACCCAAAATGCATTACTACAATATTATTGTTTGTTGAGAAAAACTCAAACAGCCAAAACTAACCTAGAGGATACTCCCTTACTACTGCTGTAGGCTACACTTAAAATCAAAATTTGGTCTGAGCTAATTAGCACAAGCAAGTAAATGGCCCTCATCATTGGCACCTGTAAATTACATTCTTGTACTGTACTACAATAAGAAGTGTTCTTTCATTTCAGTTGTTAGGGAACGTTTTATAACATGTTAAATCACAGCTAATTTTTTTTCCCTTGTATAGCTCTTGGCACTGATAAAGTAATCTTGAAAAATTGTTAGCAAAATTTCCCCAAATGCTAATGGCAAAATCTTCCTAAATTTATAGAACCTTTGGTTTAGATGAATGTTGCTGGGAGCAACAATTAACTGAGAAGGAAAGTTTGGTAATCATCACATATAACATGTGATGCAGATGTGGAATGATAGGACAGTTAGAAAACACACCTACTCAATCCATGCAATGTGATTTACTGACTGAGAAAAGATAGTCAAACCTCAGATTCCAAGGCCAGAAGAGGGGAAAAACCCTACTTGGGCAGCCTCATCTCTCTCGAGGGTGTAATTCAACAGCCTCTTGTGTCAAGGAAAAAATTTGTGGTAGCCAGCTGATGCCATCCTTCCAGCCAAAGTGCCTCCTGCTTGGCTGCATCTGCCCTTTCCTTGCAAATGAACTGCAGGTGTCATTTCCTATCCTCAGAAAGAAGGAAATTTCTCATTTTTTATATTACTGGTTTATTAGTGCTGGAGAAGGGACTTACACCCTTGTTCCCATTGAAAATATTCCTCTCAGCATATCAAGAAAAATATGCTCATTTTTGCCTATAGCAGGTGTTACTCAGAAATCTCAAACAAGTGTTTGAAATGCCATAAAAGTAAAGTTTTCCAAGTTTTATATAGTTTTCTGCATAAATGATATTAAAATATTTTGCTCCTGCACCTGCCTACTCTTTACATTAGCATAATTATTCATATCTTAACAAATACATCGGTGACATTTGGTTAGCTGAACAGAAAAATTGGAGTTTTGTCCATTTGTAAAGCATCTGCCATGACATGAAAATTCCTGTGTTTTTATTACTTAAAAAAAATAGGTGAGGGTTGTTTTGTTTTCTTTGATCAGTAGATCCTCAGTTTTATTTTCTTAACTTAATCTAAGAACCACCAGATGTTGTTAAACTGTTTGTTCCAATAAGTATTTCCTTTAAAATAAGGTTCCAGACATGCCCACAATAATTATCAGAGCCCCTCACAGGTTCCACTACCTAACACCATTCTGACCATTACATGATCTTCACTGGGAAAGAGCTCCCCATCGAAAGTATATTTATCGCAGATGTGAATATAACAGGAAGAGAGTGTAATTTTGTAGAGCTTTTGGACATGTGTAGAATTTTTATAAAGGTGACAAAATAGCTCCTGGATGCAGTAATAAATCAGTCAATTGTGCAGGAATTTTACACTGGGCAATTAAAAGCTTTCCATATGGATATAAATTCAGATGTATGCTAAGATATTCTTCACATCAGCTAAAAGTGGCTTCTGCCTGTGGGGGGCATGGTATCAGTTATTGCTGAAAATTCTGACAGAACAGTCAGCTGCAGCAACGGCAGAAAAATGTGTCTCACATAAAGTCATAGAATTATGGAATGGTTTGGAAAGGACCTTAAAGCCCATCCAGTGCCACCCCTGCCATGGGCAGGGACACCTTCCACTGTCCCAGGTTGCTCCAAGCCCCAGAGTCCAACCTGGCCTTGGACATTGCCAGGGATCCAGGGGCAGCCACAGCTTGTCTGGGAATCCCATTCCAGCACCCCACCACACTCACCACCAGCAGTTGCTTCCCTATATCCAATCTAAATTTCCCCTCTTTTAATGTGAATCCATTCCCCCTTGCCCTGTCACTGCAGTTCCTGATGAATTGTCCCTGTCCTCTCTTCTGACATCATCTCAGTGCTGGATCATTTCCCATACTTCTGTTGAATGGTATTTCAACTTCGTCACTTTCACTGGGGATTTTTTCAAAATCCATCAGAATGTTCTGTCTAGGAAGGGAAATGAATGCTTGAAGTCATGTTATATAAAGAACAATACCTCTGCAGCTGTGACATGAGGGTATGATTTGACTTGAATGATGGCTTTGTAATGCTTTGACTTTTTTTTTTTGGATGGCAAAAAAGATTTACAATATGGAGCAAGAAATACTAAGTTATCTTGTGACAACAAAATTAGTAAGTGTATTGTAGTGGTGTGTTTTCAGTTTTACCAGTTCCATGTATGTATTTGTTCCATGCTATAAGTTATAATGGTTTGTTCCTTGTACCCCACATTTAACCCTTCATGGTTTTACCCCAATTATAGTTATATGCCAATTATATGTTATATAACCCCCAAGGTTCTGTCCATCATTTCGAGGCCTCACCCTGGGTCTAGAAAGTTCCAGTAAGGTCGTCGAGTGATTGGGCAGGATCCCTGCTGTTCCTTCCTTTGTCTCCTTGATTTGTTCTGCTGTTTGTCCTTTATGTACAGAGCTGCTCCTTCCATTCCCCTGATTGGTCTCACACTGTACCCTTCCCCTTGCTCCTCCCCTGCATTTAAGATGCTGCACAGAGATGATCTGCACTCTGTTGGGCAGACTCTCTGGTGGTGAGGTGGTTCCTCGTGGACATTAATAAAGCCCAGCTGCTGTTCACCCATCAGAGTCCTGCTTTCATTTCTCATCATAGCTCACGCACTCATGGCAGCAAAGATCTCACAGTATCAGGAAGGTATCCCCGAATACTGGACCATACCTCTCACTGCAGCAGGTGTCAGGGCTAGCCAGGTGAGGGGCTCCTGCGACACTGACCACCGCAGTGTATTTATATAATTTAAATCATTTAAAATTAAAACTTAGGATGGGTACATTTTAATCCCACTGCTTTCAGGATTAAAAATCAATTTAGCAAAAACGTATATTCATTGGGCTTTTTTTTTTTTAACCTTTTTTTTTTTTTTCTGGTATTACAGCCTGCTGTTTGAATTGTCAAAGATGTGCAAAAAGTCTTAAGAAATAAAATTAGCTGACACAAAATATCTTATAAGGCTTTACTTTTCCTAGTTACAGTGTGTCTAATTTGGTGAGCTTTCTTTTGCCTGACAATGAATTTTTATTTTCTAACTCCTTCATCACTCACACAAAAATTATAATGAGCAAAATCTACATATAATTTGAGCAACAAATTCTGTGATCATTTTGGCTTTCAGGATGGATCAATCACCTCAGTAATCAGTGGCTCCAGTCAATAACAATGCAGAGACGTTTTCAGTTAGTTTACCAATCACTTCAGCTTGATTTATAGAATGTATTTAAAACATCAAGTATTATACAAGAAGAATAATAAAAATGTGTCCCAGCGAACTGTGGTGTTCCACAAATTTGCACTAATTTGTGTCTGAAAATGAGGTGTTCAATATCCCTCAGGATCTACTTCTAAATCTCACCTAAAATAGAAAGAGTTTAAGATCTAACATCTGGTTTTTTATAACTTTGCATGCAAGAGCAGAAGATTTGTAAAGAAAGAAAACTACTGCACAATAAGAAAGAGCTGAATTTCTGGTTTGAGAATATAATCTCAACCACCCTCTGAATTCAATCTTCAATGTCCCCAGCCACATCTCAGAAAAATTATCCATCAAGAACTGCAATTCTTCATCGCACATAATCTTGAAGTAAATTGAGCATAATCCAAAGGAAAAAAAAATCCTATCTCTCTTTCTTTCATTGCTAATTACAACTGTATTTTTAGCATAAGAAGAGGAATAATTTTTCCTAATTTTCATTTAGAAGGATCAGTAATTTCAAAAGGACTAATGCCCTGAAGATAGTATGGTACCATATTTGGGGAGTTCTTACCAGGATATTGGAATCTGAATAGTTAAAACTTTGTTAGATACCACAAAAAACAAACATCCATTGGGCAACAAAGTCATTTAACTAAAATAATTGAAACAGTTATTACTTTCTTTTGTTTCCTGCTGTCTTGTGTAACCTGCTAAGATACAGTGAGCTGTTATAAAGCCATCTCTTCTGCTGGTCACCTCAGTTTCACTCCTTTATTTGTTCCTGTTGAGTTCTTGTTCCCTGAAAGCCACAATATGCAATTGTTCCCAAGGATTTTTTGATCATATGATGTTATATTAAATGCAGACAACACATTTTGCTATCAATTTGCATTTTGATCAGATTCAGATCAAGTTTTTGTGCAGAAATTAGAGACTGATCCAGAGCATGCAGGGAAAGGTAGGACTTAATATCCCTTACATTGCTAATATAAAGCTTTAATAACCAAACTTTTAATCAGATGGCCCATAAAACCCTTGCAAGTCAGCAAGTATTGGTTTGTAAGAGATGGGTAACCAAAAGAAATTGTCACAGTTATTCAATACTCCAGAATTTAATAAGGCTGTTATTGAGATGATATTTGAATTTCCTTCCTATGTATTCAGCTTCTCAAAAGTCGGTACTTATCAAAACTAGTCTTTTTCACAGAATTTAAAATTAAGTGGAAAACTTCGCCATCAAAAATTTTACCAATGTACTAATATAGATAAAATAGTTGTACAGTGGAGAATGCAATGGGAGGGACTGGGAGAGGCCATAAATCACTGCAAATCTATGGGCAGCACTAGGAATTTCTCTCCTCTTTCTCTCCCAGTTTTCCAGTCCATCTCCTATCCTTGATCCCCTCTTATTCCCCCTCACAACCCAGCCCACCCTATCACAAGGATCCCTGCAGGATGCTGAAAGAAGCACTTTGTCCCTCACCCTGTAACCCCTCAGGGGCTGGGGAAATGGCTGGAGAGGACAGCAGAGGAGGCCCTGGAGACTTTGGGGGGTTCTCCAGCTTTGTCTCAGGAGCAGAGGCTGGGTGTTGCTGTTCCTCCTCTCCAGCTGTGGCACAGGTGTTACTGTGTCACCTCCTGCTTCCTGCAACAGCTACTCTCATTACCATTAAATTGCCTGTGCTGGAAGAGGTGACGATGATGGGCCAGTCCCACCCTCCTTGGCTGAAGGATGATGCAGGAAATCATTAACAAAGAATTAATCTTGTTATGTGAAAAATGTAACAATAGGGGAAAATGTCAGTTATAAAATGCACACAGTCACTCAGAGAGATTACTCTAAAGAGATAACTGTCCTTTGAATAAAAGTGGACAACTGTAAAATTGCTTTAATTATCCAGTCACATTTACTTAGTGTGATGTTATATAGAATACTTTGATTTTGAATTGAACAAAGAAGGAAATTACTTAAGGACCTATTCTTATCAAGTCCTAACCTTCTTGTGGTAGATTTTAATGATTTTCTTTCTAAATATAGTTTCATCTTTCTTTTGAACACTATTTTTAAAAATACATTCAGTTCAACAGGTACCAATATAATAAGCATGGATTTAATTTTGTGTTTCTAATAATCAATATAAAATGACCCATATGAATCAGTTTGAATGGTTGAAAACCATATATTAATTTAGACTTGGGACAAAATCTCTCTGGCTCTCTATGTAAAGTAGGATGATAATCCTAAATGATTTAGTAACCATCATGAAGTGAAGACAAAAAACTTGAAAAGCTTACAGGCTTCAGACAAATTTGGTTCTTTTTCTCTGATGATTTTACATACCTTTAACCTTGTTGTAAAACTACTGAGCCAAGGGAAAGAGAAAATATATGCCTTCAAATAAAATCAAACTCCTTTAAATACACATTTGATGGAAGGTTGGATTCATTGCTTAAAAGCTGTATCTTCCACAGCCACCCAATGATAGAGATTTTGAAGCTCTCCCTGCTCACATGAGGAAAAGACTTTTGCTTAGAATTCAACACAACAGAGGAAAATTGGAGAACAACAGCATCATTCTGGAGTTCCACAGGGAAAAATTCTGACACTGCCATCATGTTTTCGATCAGATCTACCTCAAATTGTGTTCCAAAATAAAAGTGATCCTATTAATCACTCCTGATTATCATCCCAAACCTGACACACTAATTTGGCTACAAAAGAAATCTGAAGTATCATCTGTATTTTTCCTTTGTTGTGCTAATCAACATCAAAGGCTGAGTTACTTCTCCTCAGTGCCACTTGCTAACTGAAAATTAATCTGCCCGGTTATTTTTTCCTCCTGGACAAACACAAGACGACTTTGAATTTCTTAAGACTTTTTTTATTAAATCAAAGAGACCTATCTTGTTCTGAGATGAAAGACAATTCCTTTCCTAAGTCATATTGGGAAACTTCTGCTTTTGGAACACATAACCTAAATTACAAAAATAGCATGGGTTTTGTGGGTAAGGATTCCTACTTCCAAAACTTTCCTTGAGTTTATAAAGCTCTTTAAATTGCAAATTACTTTGTGATTTTTAAATGGAAGAAAAGTTAGAGTCACATTTATGATGGCTTTTCCTCAGCCATTCTTTGAACATCTATTTCACTAATATTATGACAGCATGAAAGTGATACACTTGGTATATAATGTTGGATTAAATTCAAATTCAGTTCTTTAGCAGTTATTTCATTTTATAAAGACATATATATTTTTAAAGTGTGAGTTCGAGACAGATAATTTTTTTTCTACTTAATCGGTTGGTTAAAACAAATCTTTTTAAAGTGTCACGCTGTAGCATAATTTTATCTGGATCAAATGTAAAGTGAAACAGACAAAAGGATTGGATGTTTTCCTAAAGAGATGTTATTGTTCATATCTATAATCCTTTAATCCTACAGGGACAATGGCTAACTGCAGTGGATGTTTACTTAAGGAAGAAGGGAGAGGTTTATTCACAGTATGGGTAAATTGCCCAACATTCCTACTAACAGTTTGTGTTGGTTACAGTTGTACTCAGTTTGGGCTGAAATATCTCATTTTCTTTGAAAAATGTCTAGCTATCAGAATTAGTTCATTAGTTTCTGAAAATAGGAGTCAGGAAAATAACTTTTCTCCTTGTTATAAAACTTGCAGTGACCTTATCTTCCATCATTTGTGTCATTTATAATTCTGAGATCTGGCAGAGGTTGCTGTGCACGTCAAGGGTGCACTTTTTGCCATCCTCTCAAAAGTCACCCAAGTGTGACAGTTCTAGCCATGGAAAACTGCAGCTTGCCTATACCAACAGATAATTCCTGGTTCCTCAAACCCAGTTCTTTTTTTAAGAATTCAAATATTATGACTCTGGATAACTGTAGGGCAAGTGGGCTATTTTAACTAAGGAGAAACAACATGCTTTTAACTTCTCCCAACAAGAAAAAAAAATATATATATAGAGGAGTTAATATCAAAGTCTCATACATATTCAAAGGTATGGAGCCATGATGCCAGGTTTGGAGCAGTAAAATTGGCACAAATTGTTGGAGAGAGGCAAGGACTTGGAACAAAGATAAAGGAAGAATGGAGTATTTTTGCAAGGAGGTCTGTACAGCAGATTAGGGCTGATGAATTAAAAGGAAGAAAGGTACATATCAAAAAGCAGCAATGCAAAAAGAATGGGAAGCAATAATTAGGAAAAAAATCCTGTAAGTTGAGGGAAACTTACAGTTTCTCACTACAGTGCAGAAACAGAGCAGATCAAAAGCAAGGTGGAAATGGGAAAGCAACTTGGAGCAGGAAAAGTCTCTATGTACAATATACAAGTGTAAAGAGAACTAGGGACTGTGTGTAGGGTTGTGAGAAGGAAGAGAGAAACAAGGGCAGAGAAAATACAATTGTGGCAGGTTGGAGGGCATGAAACATAAGATAGGAAGTTAAAACAATAGTAGCACCTCCACCTTCATTTGTTAAAAAAATTTTCCATACTAGAGCCTCGAAAACAATCCATGGATGGCTTCCACTTTAGTGTGTGTGAAACTCATTATCTGTGTGTAGATGACACCTTGTCTTGTGCTGGTGGTTTGGGATGTGCTGCTTCCTCCATGGCCAGTATGGCCCTAGTGCACCAAATAAATTATCTCACTGGTAACGGCCTTGGGAATCCATGTGTGCTCACAGTCCAGCTCATTTTCTGTAAATCTAAGAGTAAAAATGCTGAAAATCTGTATCTGAGTATAACACATAACAAATGCCATCATTAAATTCTGTGCAGCCAATGGCTGGGAATTACCTACTTTCAGGATTGTGGCACCCTGCATGTTTGTCCTAGTATTCCCCCCAGAACTCATGACATGTTTTGTTAACTTGCTTGATTAAAGTACACTGAAGGATGCTGTTCATAGAACTTCGGCTCCACTTGTTGCAGGAAGTGAAAAATGAGTAATGAAAGAGGCAGGACATTCAGGAATCAGAAAGGTGAGTTTACAGTGTGTATTAAAGCATTTGAGTATCATCTGACTCTGTTGCCTGTGCCACAGAAGTCCTTCCCATGGCTTTTCCAGAGGATTCTCAGCTGTTCTCACAAGCCAAACTAGAGGCCTCACAGGTGCCACCAAAACCAGTGGAAGTCACTGACAAAAAATGAACAAATATATGGGATAAATGAGTGGCATTTCAGATTAGACCTCCAAAATGGACCAGCCAACTCCATCCATCCCTTAATGAGGAGAGATGGTGTCAGCTCATCTCAGGTATTCTAAAAATCCTGTCAGACTCAGAGCTTGTACAAAGCATTATTAAAGGACCCCAAATCACAGGGCTATAAAACAATTCAAGTTTAAGTGACAGTGGGAGGCCACCCAGACCATTCCTCCAGCCATTCTAAGGTGCACTTAAGGGTTACTCTGTCTATCCCCCACCAGTTTGGTGTCATTGACACTGATATCAGCCCCATATTGTTCAAGTGCCACACAGGACATGACACAAACCCACTTTGTATTGAAACATATGGAACTGGATATTATTGTCAGTGGATAATAGTGATTTTACATAAGTAAAATTTAGAAAATTATCATTTTCTCATCCTTCACGTTCCTTACATTGTCTAGGGCCTGAATTGGACTGTCCTGTGGCAGATGCCTGAAATCCATAAAACTCAGAAAATGCTTTAATGCAGAGCAAATGCAATTATTTGCTCTATAAGAGAGAAATATTTGTTAACGTGTTACTTTAAAAGTACCTGAACAGGGAAATATTTGATTTTGTCAAAAACATTGGGCTATCCAAATTGAAACAAAATCATTATTGCTTTTCATTAGTGCAAATGAGACTAACTCCAAATAAACTAAAATACTAGGCAAGGAAAATAATCTAAAGCCCTAATACAAGCAAGAGAATGCTAAATTGTAGCACTTAAAAAAACCGCTTAAACTTATAACACTTAAGAATTCACAAGTAAAGTATCTGATTTTATATCATGTGTTTAACATCACCCTGTGTCACCATTAATCCACTCAGTTAACTTTCCAGCAGGGCCTTCATTTATTAGAAGTGACAGCAGACTGGAATGGAGGGAACTTGGGAAACCTCAAGGAAATAATTAAATCGCAACACCAGCATCTGGCCATATCAAGGAGCTCCAGCAGGACCAGTCTGCACTCAGACAGGATCCAGCTGCACCTTCCTCAAGCTAATCTGTAGAAGTTTTACCTCAGATGAGATTCTTGCTGGAACCCTAAGTGTGCTGGGCTGGAAATGCAGCCTTAGATCCAGATTTTCAAGTCAGAACCACTCAGGCTGAGCTCTCAGTTGTGATGGGACTCAAGCTATCCCACTCATAAACATCAGCCACAGGTAAAAGAGAAACAGACAGAAAGAAAAGAGAAGCATATAAAAAGAATAAATGCTGACTGGGAGAGCAAAAGAAAAATAGGAAGTCTGAATGAAAATATTGAAGGAATTGTGTAATTTTCTGGTCTAAAACAATCCTTGAAGTATATGCCTGGCCAGCTAGAAAAGGTGACATAGTGATTTCATAAGTAAAGTTCTGTGCAAACATAAAGCAGAAAAATACATGGGAGTGTAAAAAGCCATTAAAATATTTATTAATAACTTTGTTAATATTTTTGTCAACTCTGCTGGGATATAATATAAATCTCTTCCTGTATACTGTTCAAAACCCAGCCATTTTCATATTCCAACCCCATTTCTGCCTCAGTGATTTATGCATTTGATTTATATTTTTGCCTCATTATACATCCAGGTAGCTGCTGATTCTTAGTACAGAATTTAAATGTTGGCCTAACATACAGTCTCCAACTATTTCTTCTTTTTTTATTTGATAAGTTCTTCATCTGTATAAAAGGACATTTATTCATGTATAAAAGTCCTTTTCATTCTGACTAGTGATTAAATATTTGTTCATTTATTAATGCTTAATTCATGGATGAAATAATGTCTATTTGTCTGGTAGATGTGTAGGATTTGCTCCTATTGCAAGTGAATTCAATGACTTTGACCCTTCGGTGCCCTCCATAAGCACAATAAGTATAATCTCTTCCCTAGCTCTCTATTCCTGCTTTGTCTGGTTTGTTCAAATTCATCACCTTTCATGCAATTCTACCAAGCATGTTATCTCAGCTACTTAGGAGAAGCTTTTGTGGGAGCAAATACCTTGCCACTTAATTATATTCCAGGAAATTATTAGATTGCACTCTCGGTTTATCTTGTACAAGAAAAAGGGGTTCTGGATATTTTGTTTATGAATTTCATATGCACAGCAGGTCACCTGTTTGATACAGGCTTACTTTATAGTAAGGAGTTCAATTAAAAGAGATTGGGAGTTATAAAGCCATTTGAAGAACCCTAAGAGCTCTCAAAGCCTCCCTGCTCTCACATACATGGTTTTATTCCCCCCCCCTATGACCCCAGGATAAAAAAAACCCCAAGAAATTTCAAAAGAGGTGAAAGAAGACAATTTGAATGGAGTCTCAGGAGCTCCTCAGATTGAGGGTGGCAGTAGAAACACCTCATTATAAAATCAGTAAAGCCCCACAGACACTTCAGTGAAGACTGCTTTCCCCCTTTCAAGAATAAGCTTTCATATTACGTTTTATCAAGTATACTAGGAAATACATACATTAACATTTTCATTACACCTCCTCATCCTGCACTACATTTTTCTGGGTGTGCAGGTAAATAGCCTTTTTTATTTCTCCTGAAAAACCTGATTATTTAGCAGTCTGAACCACTACCACACTGTCCTGGAGGAAGTCACTGGCCAAACTCAAGGAGTCCTGTTACTGTCTATAATCAAGGACTTATAAAACTGTAATGGTTCATCCCTTTTCCCCTGACCCCCCATCCCACCCCCTGGTGGTATCACCCTATCTTGTCAATCACCCTGGTGGACTCAAAAGGTATGCTCTCCCATTTTGCAAGGTGTCCAGGTGCCACCTTCCCCTATTGTGGTGTAAAGTACCCTTGCCCCGAACCACTCCCTCCTGCCCTCCCTATTGGATCAAGACCCCCATGGTTCGGGTTTCACCCGAAGTGAGATAAGGAGAGAACCTGAGTCCAGATTTCATTCTGCTTTCCATCCCCATGGAATAAACATCTTCCAAAACCATAGCAGAATGCACTTTTTCTATTACCAAGTCTCTGACCACGCGGCAGCTAGAGACTGAAACCCACAGAACTTTCAGGTGGAACAGGGCTGAGAAACCTCTGCTAGCCAGTGAGCAGAAAGCCCTCGGCTCCACAGAGTCCTGTCAGATTAACATAGTTTGTACAGTTTGAGGGTATGACCTACTAAACAGGTTCATGTAATCCATTATAAAGGGAGATTGCAGCAGCAAAATCAGTTCCCTAATGGGCACATTAAAGAACTCCTGCTGTACAGTTTGCCATTTCCACAAGATAAGCCAGAAGATAGCATGGACACAATCCAGAGTTCTCTACTTGGGTCCAAAACAGAGCTGCCTGAAGGCTTAAAATGAATCAAAAATCTGTCCTGCCCTTACACAGCCCTGGGGTTTCAGAAGTGAAGCATTCTGTCCCTTGCAATGTCTAATAAAATAAAAACTGGCCTGTAGTCATATGACTTTAAGGAGTGGAGCTGAATCCTGGGCCCAAAAAAGCCTCTCTCATGGAAAAGCCCCTCAGGCATTCTCAGGCAGGGGGTGTCAGCTAGCACACCCACACACAGAATGTGGCTAGCTCAGCTAGAAGAGAAGGCTCTGACCTCGGTCAGTTCCAGCTGCCACGTTTACTGCAGGAACCGAAGGAAGCCAGGGCCAAGAGAGAGAACCCTGCCCCCCGTCTCCCCGTCAGTAGAGGGTCTGTGGGCGGGGCAAAGGACAGGTAAGGGCATTGACCTGGAGCCAATGGAGACACACTGAGGGAGGGGGGAGGCTGCTATTCACTTTCTTTTACCACAAAGGTTAATTTTGTTTTCGTGTCAAGGTTTGGGTTACATTTCACTTCACCCCCCGTATGGGCCACCAATTT
>VZSR01001295.1:1661938-1676258 GCA_013398615.1 Brachypodius melanocephalos | reverse complement strand
CCCACATTCCATACGCAAGAGTTTCTGTCTGACTGGTTCATCATCTCAACAATTCCGCTCTGATTTATAATGACATTTTTAAACAGCGCTTCTTCAATGTATGATTAAGTCTGATGAGTCGCTATTGATCAGGGTCTAACATTTACTCATAGCTCTGTATTCACAATAAATAACAGTGTTCATGATTGTGCAGCCAAGTCTTTAAAGATACCTGGGGAAACAGGCACTTTAGGGATCCCTCTAAAGGGACATTTGCTGGTTAGTAGATAAGATGAGATGCTGTCGCAATGACATGATATAAAGATGTTTGACTCCAATCAGCAGGCAGAAGAGAATCAGAAGGCTTTTTTTACAATTCATTCAGCCTTTTCATAACATGCTGTGCTAAAAAGAGGTACATTATTGGCCCATAGAATTGACACCTCTCTCCATTGGTTAAGTAACAGAAATAGCAAACAACACCTGGGAGAGAGGTTGTTATGGAAAAGAAATATTGTTTACTTAGAAACGTTATGGGAACAAATAGTTATTTTACACAAAGTTGTTTGGGAAAGGGAAGACTGTTGAAAAGTTTCCCTTGGGAAGAACTAGCAATTCTCAAGCTCAAAAATATCGGGCCTACAAGATGCTGCTGAGGAGGAATTTCAAAATTCTGCACTTGAAATAAAAATTGAAACTCATTGATATAGATAATGCTGTTAAAATTCATATGATGATAGGATATCCTGAGTTGCAAGGGACTCACAAGGATCACTGAAGTCCTGCATGGAGTAATGTTAGTGAAGGAAGACACACGTAATCACAGCATAGCTAGATTATATGCAGGTGCTTTATTGGAGCGCTCCGGGAGCCAGGAGAAGCAAGTCCCAAATCAAGCTCCGATGTACATTTGAAAATGAGCAAGTTTTATACTTTCCTGTTACATAACTATATCGCTGAATTATTAAGTGAGTATTGTTCTATTGTATTTTAATAATTTCGTCCAAGCATGAGTTTTATAAGTATTGTTTCCATGAGTCTTGTTTAAAGTAATAGTTATAGCAATTTAGCGTCTATGCAGGTGCAATCCCATTTGACCTAGTAAATCACATCTATCCCCATTTCCCTGATTTATTACCCAAGCTAGGTTATATGTAATTTGCTTAATACAGTGGAAGATAACATTCACATTCTTTCCCAGGCCTTGTTGCCCTGCTGGTCCATGCCTCGCCCTACCTCCACCACCTCCCAGTTCCCCATCCACAATTTTTTACAATTTAAAATCATTTTAACCCTATGCTATCAGTAGTACAAGTCCTAAACATGCTGAGATAAAGGAACAATTCCTAAAAACATAGAGCAGAATTTCTCCCTCTGGAGTCACCACTTCCTTTAGTGCTGGGGCTTTCTGTTTAGATTCTTCTTCTATATCTTGTTTTTTTTGTTACATGAATTGATGACTGTTCTTGGACCCCAAATTACGTTGTAGTTATTTTTCTCTCAGTGTTATTTGATCCCACCCTTAGTTGTTTGGATTACCAGGTCTTTGCTTTGGCTGTGAGCTTGCCAGGTTTCCCTGGGCAGCAATGTGAGCTCGCTGTGAGATAGCGATTCCCTCCTTCATGAAGTCAGGCAACTCCTCATTCCCATGGCTAAAGCCAGAAATATTTGTGGCCCTTCCTTATTTTCTGGGAGCTATATGAATTGTTTGTATGCTGACTTTTCCTTTTTCTCCCCTCCATATGAATTTGATAGAGTTCTTTCTGGTACATTTGTAGATACTTTTGAGTCAATACTGCTTCTGTTCTCATCTTTGCTGTGCTTGCTCTACTGGTGCTCCTGAAAATGAAGCTAAACCAGCACCAGAATGGCTTTTCCTAATTGTCAGGATGGCAATATTTGCTGTAGTGTAGCTTTGAAAGGATCAAAGGATTTTTGGCACTTAAGCTTCATTCTGCCTTAGGTAACTTCATTTATTTAAAAATCTCCAGTTGCGTTGTCAAGGATTTGCTTTGGGGCTCCTAGTTCTCTTATGTTTTGTCACAGATCTTGGTTAGGGGTTAGTCTTTTTAAGACTGTCAGGTGTCCAAAAGATCAGCCAAGTGATTATGTTTTGTTGTAAATAATTCATTACGTTTTTAGATTGGGACTGCAAATTTTTGTGTGTGTGTTTCTGTCACTTGGGGGTTTATAATTTGGATTTGTAATTCTCCCACTCTGCCTCAAGTTTAATTAGCAGTAAGGATTTAGTATCTGCTTTGTCAGTGACAAGGAACTATTTTGACAATTTTATCTTTTTTTCCCTGGTATTTACCCCTCAGTGCAATGTGCTAGTCAAACATTTCAGCTGTTCAGCATGCTACAACTTAAAATGAGGTATAATTTTTTGTTGTAATTTCTTTCTTGTACTTGGTTGTGGTTTAGTTTCTTTGGCAATATTTTGTGGTTCAGCTCCATCCAGCATTATGGAATCAGAGGTTTGCACTTTTCCTAATGACATCATGGTATGTGGAATTTCATGGTTCTTCACAGCAAAGCTAAGCTTTTGGTTTTGTTATTTTTCTATAGAATATCCATATCTAACTGAAATATGTGGTTCTCACTCCCAAGTTATGCAAACTCCACTAAATGCACCTGTGTTTTATTTTATTTGCAAATGCTTGATGAGTTTTGTGCTGAAAGAACTGAACTGTACAAGCTGCATCCACTTTCTTCCCTCAGGTACTCCATGCAGAAGAGCAAAAGAAAATGAAATGCATATTAGGGAGTGAGAAATGTGTGGAATTACTGGAACCATTTTAATCCTAATTGCTTCTTGCAACACTGACATGTCTATAACGATACATATCACACAAATGGGTACAACAACAATAAAACAAGTAATTCCAATCATACAAGCCTGGCAGCAGTTTTGAGGTCATTTTCTGCAAGTTTATCAATAAGAAGTTCACATCCTATAATCCATGTTGAATTTATTCCTGTAATACATCTTAACTTCTAGAGGAGCAGTGGTTAATTGCTAATCCATATTCATTGAAGAGAACATATGAGGACAGCAAGGGTATATATCCATGCATCATCACATCAAATGTGGAACTTCTGAGCTCAGTTATTCACTCAGATCTCTGGTGTTTGTGTAATTTCTGTGCCCATGACTTCACAAGGTCTTTGGAGATTATCAAAGAATTTGTCCAGCTGCAGCTGGTGCTTTTGCTGACAATGCCTGGTATTTGCATAGATGTTAATTAGATATTTCAGGTTGTTGAAATCTTCTGGAGTGCAGCTATTGTCGATCACCAGAATGCATTTGCATTTTATATGATTGGTTGTACTTTGGTAATTATTCTTCAGAGTTCCCTTTCAAATCTACTTTTATCTACAATGTATTAAGCCTGCAGTGGGAGCTGCTGGGTTGTTCTTGGCACAGCATTTTATTTTAAGGTTCACCTTTGAGCACAGTGTGCTAAGTTTATCATTCAGTTTTTAGGGTTTAATCAAAAGCCCATTGAGGTTGACATTACAAAAAAAACCCCTTCTTTGACTCAGCTTTGGATGATGTTCCTGGTCTTGTCCCTTATGTGTGCAGTTCTCAGATTGATCCCAGATGGGCAGGGTTTTATCAAGTATTTCCCAAGGAGTTTATGTATTTCAGCAAATAGATTACTTGCCATGTATGGAGATATATGAATCACTTTCTGGAATTTTTTTTGTTCACTCTCGCTGTTGCTTGATTTGTAACAGAACAAGAAAAGTTTTCTTCTGGTAATGATCAGAGCTTTTAATAGTTGAGGAACAAGAAATCAGTCACAGTAAGCCATAAGCAAATAATGAATATCCCTGTGAAATACTTTTCCTCTGAAGAAAACACAGATACTGATAGGACTGCATTTTTCAGAACTGACTAAGAAAATAAAATTAATTTATGTGAATTTACGGAGAACTCCAATAGTGATTGTGTTTATAAATTCATATCTTATAAAATTCAGCTTCCATTTTATCAGTACACCTTTCCTTAATAGGAATGGAATTAAATGGAATTCTGTTAATGCAATTAAATCCATGAAACACATGTAAAATGAATCCAATAGAATAAAGTTAAAATATGACACAAACTGGTATTTATATTTTAAATACTCAAGACTTGATTCCCAAAATCCTAGTAGAAAAAGAGACATCTAATGTGGAAAAATAAATGAAGAAGAGCTTATTTGTTTTGGACAGATAAATAAGAAATACAGACAAATAATAAATACAATGGACTGGTTTGGCTATGGGATTAGCAGAGGCTTTGAGGATGACATTTTTTAAAAATAAACAATGTATTCCCCTCTGAGTTTAAAAGAGTAAATATTTTTGTTGGAAGTGTATCTCAGATTGTCCCTCTCCTGGTATTCCAAGTTTAGGAAAAGGTTCTTTCTTTCTGACCAGAGAGTATAAAATATCTTTAATGATCACAGTAGAGTTGTGTAAATCTGATGAAGAATTAATATTCAACCCACCTACTGTCATCACAAGGGGAAATTGCCATGACATATACCATGGCTCAGTGCCTAATTTGCAGTTTTGTTTTTGAGTCTCACTTGAGCAGGATGTAAAGCAAATCTGGAAACAAAAATTAACCAGACTTTACTTGGACTAATCTAATAGGAAGTGTAACTGTATAACTTTTCCTCTACATCTGTGAGGAGACACCTGAGTTGGGAAACGCCAACAGGAGAGATGGGGGCAGGGATGCAAATGTCCAGATTGTAGGGAAGGAGGTATCCTACAGAAGGCAATCGTCTTTGAAAGGCTGCAAAAGATCTAGGAGAAGTAAGAGCAGGCCCTCAGGCACATTGTAAGGAAGACTTTGCATGGTTTAGAAGAGGTTACAAAGAAATATTTAAAATACCGATTTGATATGTTGAACACCCAAATTGGATAAAAGGAAATTTAGGTCAGATAGACAGAAATTCTTCCTTGTGAGGGTGGGCAGACCCTGGCACAGGGTGTTTAGAGAAGCTGTGGCTGCCCCTGGATCCCTGGAATTTTCCAAGACCAGGTTAGATGGGGCTTGAAGCAGTTTGGGACAGTGGAAGGTGTCCCTGCCCATGGCAGAAGATGACATAAGATGAATTTTTAAGTTACCTTCCAAGCCAAACCATGCTGTGATTCAGTGATTCAGATATAAGAATCCCTTGATTCCATAAGGATGGATATGACAAACTGGAAGCTGAGCTTTCATTGCCTTGTGCCTCTGAGCATTTTCTGAGTGCAGGAGGAGCACAAAATTTGTAACACAAAGTTATTGTGTATTTTCATTTGAAATGCTGATTCTGAGTAAAGTTTCCATGACTCACATGGATTCTGATGAGGGTTCCTTTTCCCTGTTTGTGTCATACAAAGTTTTAATGATTCATTAGGTGTCTCGAGTTTCCTTACCTGATGGATATATGAAGAAGTGCTGTGGTTCAGTCAATAAGCAGCACCACAGAGCAAAGCACAGAAAGCAAACAACATGATTAAAAAGATTCCTGTGCCTTTAGATCTGTGAAAAGGTTAATGTATTTGTCATAATATAGTGTTCTGCCAGGACTTGTGTTGGCATAACTTGAATTTAGCAAATGAGAAGAGCTTACATACATCTTTCTTTGAAACAGTGAGGGTCTTGCTCACAGGACCCTCAAAAACTGTGCATGTAAATATTCTGGAAGCAAAAAATGTACCTTGCCTAGGGATGGAGTGTTGGATAGAACAATACTTTCTGTTTCGAAAGGTTGTAAGTGTTTAGCGTCATTATGATCAAGTGGGTTAATTGAATGACAAAAGTTCTAACTTTTGTTTCTTATAATTTCCTACTTTGGGCAAGCCAACCCTGCCAATATTTATAAGAATGGACTTGGTGTTGAAAAATTGGTTTTAAGTGAACACTACTTTTAATGCTTAACAGAATTTCAAAATTCTTTTTCTTTCTCTTGACAAGAATTCAGGAATTCCCAGGAAGCAGACAATATAAAGCAAAGAGCCTGGTTTATGAAGCTCAATAAAAAAAAAAAAAAATTGGTTAGAGTTTTGCTTTGCTGCAAAGCAAATTATTGCAAACTTCAAAAATTACAATTTAGACTTTTGAAAATCCTAGTTAATTTTAATTTGCTGTGCTTGGTTTTGACTGAAGAGATGGAAACACATGTTTTATAATTCACAAATAAAACAATATGTTGTTTTATTTTAAGTAGACATAATTTGGGGGGTGGGCAGAGACTGAGGACATGTAGGATTAATTGTAAGGGCAGTCCCTTTTTCACTTGTTTGAAAAGGACCCTGAATTTACACTTCCGCTATGGTACTTGAAATTAGACTTATACACAGAGGTTTTCATTCCAATAGTCCTTGTTTTTTAATGATGATTTATACTCCTAGAAGATACTGAGTATATGAACAAAGCAAAAGGAAATGACAAATGATATCATGTAACACTAAAAATGTCAATATAAGGCAACATGCTCTTAACTTTCTTAGCATAGATGCAGCATATTGCCGTATCTGATTTTTAGTGCTGTGCAATGACCTTCACCATGAGAAACAATACAATATAAATTAATTTTTACAGAAATGATCATGAGAATAAGAATATATTACTAAACTTGGTCTTATTTCCACAACACTACCATTTAGCATAACAACAATTGACAAAATCACATAGTTGTTGTAGTCTGTTAAAAAATGTGCTATGTATCTCCTGAGTGAGAAAATCATGGAATCATGGAATACCCTGAATCGGAAGGGCCCTCCAAGGATCATTGAACCAGCCCAGACACCCCAACAATTCCCCCTGTGCATCCCTGATGTCCAAAGGCTCTTGGAGCTCTGGCAGCATCAGGGCCGTGCCCATTCCCTGGGGAGCCTGGGCAGTGCCAGCACCCTCTGTGGGAACAGAACCTTTCCCTGCTCTGCAGCCTGAGCCTGCTCTGGACCAGCTCCAGCCCTTCACACATAATTCTTTTAGATTATTAAAGTAGATGCTTTTATTGACCATTAGGATCACTGCTGAACACTTACACTGATTTGGTATTTCTCTGAAGTGATAGTTTTTATACTACACAGTGTTTTTTTAAAAATAAGGAAAAAATTTAACTTTCAGGTTTCAAACCTGCTACATCCTCTTTGTTCTTTACATTGAGATTGTAACAAGTGCTTTCAGTATAGCAGAGAGACATAATTTGATGCCAGGCTCTGCTATTGTGAAATCCTGGTGGCTTTATTTTCTGAACCTAACCCGTGTTCTGTGCTCCAGGGAACACTGGAAATCACCAAGCTTGTGCTTTTATAATATCCTTAGTGACATGATATTAATAATACAATGATAAAGGCCCATGTGCTTTGCTTTGCCCTGTCTTGCATTAATCAGTGCCAAAATTACATTCTTTCCCTTA
This sequence comes from Brachypodius melanocephalos, assembly GCA_013398615.1. NCBI lineage: Eukaryota > Metazoa > Chordata > Aves > Passeriformes > Pycnonotidae > Brachypodius > Brachypodius melanocephalos. The sequence continues at coordinate 1,668,867 of VZSR01001295.1, read as the reverse complement.
CCAGCACCTCCCTGTTTGTTTCTAACATGTTCTTTCAAAGGAAAGATAAAAATTGATTACTGGGCCTATCAGAATTTGTTTTCTCCTGCCAAAATGGAATATATTCTCAACTCTTGTCTTTCTCAGAAGACACATTCATAATGGCATTAAACCCAGCACACTCAACACCATGTGTGACCTGCATGTAAATAATCCAGTATAAATTAAGAATAAAATTAACAGTCTGGAGAATCTGCAAATTAAAAGCATAAACTGTCTTCCGACTTTGGCAAAATATTTGTAATGAATTGGGCCCCTGAATTTACTTTGAGGAGACATTTCTGCATAAAAGAGAGGGTTTATTTATGGCTACTCAGTATAGCACAGTGAGGTGATGAGCTAAAATTCTGCTAAAGGAGAAAAAAGGTTTAATGACTTACTAAATATGTACAATGAGATTTGAAAACAAGGGATTTTCAGCCTAGTTTTGTGGGTAGGAACAAGAAATTAATTGGATTTTGGTCTGAGCCTCTACCTGTGGTGAATGAAATTAAAAACAATGGGCAAAATGGTGTGCAGTTGGTGTAAAGAGAAGCTTTTATGAATTATGGATTTCTGTTGGACAAGAAAATCTTTATATCAGGTTCACATGTTAAGCACATGTTTTTGAAATTATGCATTATGTCAACAGAAGAAGAATAGTGAAGTTAGTATGATGCAAAACCTATTCTTGGTTCAACAGAAGTATTTTATTCTTTCCCAGTTTGGCCTTATTTTTTTTGCCTCGGCCTTGCTGGAGAATAAAGGAACAATCAGTTTTATTCTTTCATGAAAACCTAAGGAACCTGAATTGTTGGTACACCACAAAACATGACCCAAAGAACACAGCTGGGATGCTTCTAAATATGGCTACTGCAAGGCAAATGTTCCTTCAGCTTATTTGAAACTACATTGCCGAATAAAACCAAAAGATTTCTAAAACATACTATCTGGATGTATCAGAAGGAAAAGTCTTGCTGGTCCTTCACAAGAAGAAATATTTGCCAGCTCTCTCTAGTCTAGAAAAGACTATTCTATTCACTTTGTTACAGCAAGATTTGAAATATCAGCCCCCATAGAAGTTTTCTGTGGCATTGCCTGAAATAACTTTTTTTTTCTTCTACTGAAAAGTGACAAATGTAATGGTTCAGTAGAAAATAATGGATTAGAAGACTTGTTTGTGTATTTTGAGACCACGATCTCCTTTCCTGTTGAGAGAGAGTTCCTGTTTAGACAATTTTCAAATGGAGGGACCCAAAAAGTGGGAATGCAGACATTGTAAGCAGCTGATGTAGTGATGTACCCAAATATGCCCTTCTCTGCACCTATATATTCGCATGGGCTCCTTCCAAAATTCTCTGTATGTTTTCAGGGATGTAAATTCTTTTTAGGAAAAAAAGGTCAATCAAACAAAGTAATAAAACAGGCAAAAATGTCTTGACATCTTGAAAAAGATTCTGCTACAACAGCAAAGGCTAAACCTAATAATGTTTTTACTCACCTAAATAAATATGAAATGTACATGAAGAAAGTGCATAAATTATGTCAGCATTAGCAAGCACAACATTTTCTACCTGGATTTTTAAGGGGAAAATAGGTATACTGGAGAATTCTGTGGGACTTTTTCCCCTTATCAGTTAGTTTGTCCTGAAGATCCGTTTCTGCGATAAAAGAACTTTTGCTCAGAGGTTCTTGTTGTCCAGCTTTTGTGAGTTAGTTTAGTACAAGCCAGTGGGTCTACTTTTCCAGACTAGATATTAGCATGAAATTCTTTGTGACAGAATTTTATTTTCACTGAAGAATTTAATACTTTTTATCTACTGTTTTCTAAACAGAAGTGTCATTTAATTTCAGCTGTTGAATTCTGCATGACCTTGACTTCACCATTTCTAAATATTTGATGCACTTTTTATAGCAATCTTCAAAATGTTCTTGATAGAACACTGCAATCTGAGTAGCAATATAACATCCTTTGGTTTATATTTGGGTTTTTATTTGATGTAAATATTTTGCAGTCATGTTTTTGCACACTATAATGCTTTTACTCCGGTTGAGCACCATGTCAGGAGTCCTGGGTTACTTCTCTACCAGCAAAATACAATCATAAGTAGTAGGACTCAAAGGAGCTTCATTACATAATGTAGCAGATTTATTCCTTGTGCAGTGTCAGCCATAATCACACATTCCTGGCAGGTGTTTGCACAGGTTCTGTACCAAAGGATGCATGTGGTCTCCTCAGGCTGTCTGGTCCAGTACTGCACTGAAAACTGCACTGTCAGAAACCTTCTCTACTACTTCAGTATCAGAAATTTTATTGTGTTTAAAAACAAACATTCCCCAATTTCTTGCTGCACCTTCTTTTTTGCATTTTGTTTCACCCATAAGTTCTGGAAAAGTGTGTGAGCTTCTCCTCCCTATCTCTGATTAGTTTTTCTTTTATACAGTCAAAACTACAGTAAGAAGCTACAATAGCCACAAAACCACAAAATGGAAGCGTCACTTCAACCTCTGTATGAAATGATTGAAGTCAGTGTTTTATAGATTATCCATTCTTTGCTGTGGATCCCCAGGACTGGTACCTGTTCTTTTCCATAGCCTTTTCCCTCAGCCATTTGTGCTGAGCTCTCTCCACATCTCCTCTCTCCCTTCTCCACCCTCCCTGCTGCCCAGCCTCTGTTTCCCACAATCAGCAGATTTCCTTCCTCCTTGCTTGTTCTCTGGGGTCACTGATTAAATAAATCACACAAAAGCAGCTTGGTAATGATCTTTGGAGGATGCTGTTAGTGTTTTCCCTCTGCTCTGAAGTGAATTATTTTATAAACACTTGTCTTTAATAACTGGGCTGGTCCATTATCTGCAGTAGCAGCGCAGCGGTGCTGATATTATAATCGTTCTCCTTACACACACCACTGTATCAGATTTCTCCAAGATCAAGTGAGACACATCTGTAACTTTCTTTCTCTAAGTGCTTTTGTCCTTGTTATGTGACCCAGAGAAAAGTCCCCCCTCAAACAAATCCTTGAATTCACTGCTCTGGGCTTTCTTTGTGGGTTTGGTTTTAAATTCAGAATAAGAAAATTAAGTATTTGTTCCTTTTACTTTGCATTGCTTGAAGTTTTCGTTCTTTTTATTGCAAGTGATATTTTGCTTAATGTAAAGGAAGAAAAATAAAATTTGTTTATTCATTCTTTGAAAGACTCAAAATCTCAGATGAGGAGTAGCAGTTTCCCTGTACATCTTTTCTTTAGTATGATGGCTTACAGGCAGTGGGGAGGAAAGAAAAAATATTGATGGGGAATTTGTCCTGCAAAAGCACCTTTTTGGGATGTAATGCTTCTGCCCATAGGAGAAGGAATAGAAAGCCCGTAGAAATTCTTATTCGTGACATGAGGAGACTCAGGTTGTGTGTTCACAATAACCATGGCAGTGTATTATGTTTGTGCAATGCAGCTGTTAGGGTAGGCTCTGTATTTAGGTGAAAACACTGCAGCTTAATATCTGATAATCTGTCCCCTCAAATTAATTCCTTATTCAAAGAGCATAACTGAGCCCGACATTTCCAACATAAAATCAAGTAAATTCTGAAAAAAAGAGATTAAACAAAATGCTCCTCAACCAGTACCACTTCAATGCAGGCACAGGTGTGAATCATATTTCAAGAGAAAAATTTGCTTTTTGATTCATCTTAAAGTGTACTCTAAATTTTTGTGTGTTACTGATGACTAAATGATGTTCCAGTCTGAGATCTCATGAAAATTTTTAGGAACTGTTGTCCTTATTTTCTGAAATTAAGCTGTTTTTCCAGTGGAAAAAGGATTTGTCTTCAAACACATGTTGCCCAGTGAACAGAATATTCTGGTGATATATTTGCTTTTATAGCTCAGTAATGAGTTGGATTACAATAAACAGACCGGGAAACAAAAACTAGATGCCAGTATGTTGAGCATTAATATTGCTAAAATAATTTAACAGTGCAAATTTAGTTTATTAAAAGATGAAGTCTTATAGTGTAGACAAGGCAAGAATGTCTTAAAATATTTTCTACAGCCAGCTTCCTCTGTTCCTTTCCTTTCACTGCAATTGATTCTGTGAAATGAATACATTTTCTATGTACTGTACCAGGCCAAATCATATTACAGAAAGCAGAATTCAGTTAAATGAGAGTTAAATTCCTCTCAAATGACAAGGAAATGTTCAGCTATGAAACATATTGTGGAACAAATGTGCTCTTCCAAGTCAGATTGGTGAGGAAAAAGGAATTAAAATAAAAATCTGGGCATGTAAAACAGAAAAGTGATTTCCAAAGAGATCTCTAGGACAATCTGAGAGAGGGCCTAGTTGGCAGGATTTGGACGAGGGATGTTCTAATGGAAACAATCAGAATTAAATAAACAAAAAGGTTGATGGTCAGAATTTCTAAGTTCTGGTGTTCCAAGTGCTGTGTCCTGGTTCAAGGCTGAGGCTCTGCTCCCACAGCTCCTCAATCCCAGTGGCTTTGCTGGACTCTGGGCAGAGCCTTGATGTGGCCATATGTGGGCTGTGAGCAGGGCTTGGGAAAGCTCCAGGGTTCTGATAGGTTGCTGAAATCAGGTTTTATAATTGAAATCACAGATGGGAAACCATGACTCTCTTTAGTTTAAAACTGCCAAATTTAAATGGCATTTCATGGGACAGCAAAACACATCTGTTCAACAACCCCAAGATTACCTTTAAGACAGAGTCTGAAGCTTTGTTGGAAACATTCAGTTTTACAAATCATACTGGATAAAATCAAATTTATTAATTCTGTGATTCTGAAAAGCATTAGGTGGCCTTCATTTGAAGTGTTACCACTTCTCAGGCTCCCAGTTGCATTTTTATTCTTCTCAGCACAAGTTTGCTGTCTTAGGCATTCTAAGACAGGTGAGTATTAAGAAAAGACTGCATTGGAGATGCAGTGCTTTGCAGTGCTTTACAGAATACATTTCAGGACAGCTGGAGGAAGTCCCAGGTCAGGAAGGGTGATTTGGAAGCAAGAGCAGAGACTGAAGGAGCTGATGGAGTGTCTCCGCTGGGAGGACAGAGGTTGTGCAGCAGCCGTGGAGAGAGGAGGCAGGTTAGGGAGCAGGACCACCTCTCGGTTTGCCTTGGAAGAACTGATTTCTGAGGATGAAGTGGGAAAAAGGAGGTCAGGAGAATTGCTGAAGGAGAAGCAGTGATGAAAGCCAAGAGGGGGCAGGAATTGGGCACGAGTCTGGAGATCATATTCCGTCTTGTTTCAGGCTGTTATTAATGAATTCAGCAGAATGGGAAATTTAAAATGAAGAAGCAAACAAGATGATAACTGAGCATTTTTACCTGAGAAATTTTGATGGGAGAAGGCATTGAAACTGAGTCAATCCCTAGTTCTATAGAAAGAGTCAGGGATGGATCAGGTAGTACCATCTTAGTTAGTAAATTTCAGTAATAAGGACACCAATTGCACTGGTTATCATTACAATTCAGTATGGTTCAAATAACAATATGTAAAAACTCCAGCTTCTTTGGAGGGCATTATAGCAAAAGGTTTATTGAAAGACAGATTCTTTTATACAGTGTTTTGGTACAATGAATGTGATTGGTCATTTGGAATAACACCTCTCGACCGTTTCTTACGAGTAAACAAGAAGTTAGAAAATACCAGGGGTTAGGAAAAAAGGATATCTACAAGGATTCTTTTGGGTTTCTCCTTATGATTTCCCAGGCCAGAGTGAGAGAGTTATGTATTTGGCTTTCCCACAGGCCCAAGCTAGTGCCTGAAGCCTAAAAATCTATATTCTGACCACTGTCAGTTCCCACAACTAGTAAAGTCTGGAGGGGAGAGAAGCCTTGGTTTCCTCTGGAGTTCACCTCTGTGTTTAAGTTGATGGAAAGGTGTGACAGAGCAGGATACACTATATCTACACAACATAACTAACTTTGCATCTTTCTGCTGTTAATATATCAATATTTATATTTTTTATTAAACCAATATGGATATTCTTTTATGTCGCTGACCACTCCGTCCCCGGCTAGCCTTGCTGGAGGGCCACGACCTTCCCCAGCGCGCCGCCCTCAAAAGGGCAGTCCTCGCCAGGTGGCACAGGCTCTCGGTTAGTATTTCAGCTCTTTTGTGAAAGGCACCGAGGTGCCTAGGCTCAGCTCTTTGTTTGAGGCACCGCAGTACCTCTGCCCACCAGCTCTAGGTGGGCTGCGGGGTCCCCAAGGGGAAGTGGCTGCTCCTACTCCTAGCGGTGCAGAAAGAAGCACAGAGTCTCAGGTGCTCCTCAGGAGTCTTCTTTATTGTTGAAGAAGAGGTCCCTCGAAGACCCCGAAGCGCCGAAGCGCTGGGGTTTTATACAGTTCTAAGGGGGCGGGGTTCAACTCAACAACCAATGGGGGATAGGATTGAAAAAGGGACCAATGAGGGAGAGGATCCAAAACAGACCAATGGGGTAACAGGGATAAGGGCCAATGGGATAACAGGGATAAGGGCCAATGGGATAACAGGGGTTAATTTACATAACAGAGATACTATTGGCTAAAATAACTGGGGAGATGATTGGTTCATAACATCACTCAGTTGATGCTCTCCAAGGGAGCGCTCTCGGCTCCACCGACATCTCCGTAGGGCCCTCCACACTTTTACTTGGGACAATCATTACATTTAATAAGGTTGATCACTGATTAGCAAAATCAGGTCTCATGAATCAATAATACACCTCTAATCTAGCTAGTTCTGATAAAAATCAATAGACTTACCATTTGATGCTTCAAGAGCTGAAATAGCTACATATATTTATTTATACATAAATCATAAAATCATGATCTTAAAGATTATCCCGTGCCACTCCTGCCATGGGCACGTGTATCTTCCACTGTCCAGGCTGCTCCAAGCCCCAATGTCCAACCTG
>VZSR01001295.1:1650455-1661838 GCA_013398615.1 Brachypodius melanocephalos | reverse complement strand
CTCTGGGCTCTCTCCAGTAGCTCCAGGTTCTTGCTGTGCTGGCTCGGGGCTGGGGCAGCTCTGCAGGTGGGGTCTCACCTGAGGGGGCAGAGGGGCAGAATCCTCCTCCCTTGCTGCCCATGCAGGGGCTCAGCCCAGGGCCACAGGAAAGTTTTGGGATCAGGCATATTCAGTTCTCACCCACCAGCTCCTGCAAATCCTTCTGCCAGGGCTGCTCTTGATCTGCAAATCCTTTTATATTACAAAGCTAAACCAGCAGCTTTTAATAGTAATCAGTTAAAAAGGAATTAATTCTCAGGAGGAACATACTTCTCAGCCGTAAAATACCCACTCTGAATTTCTCTGGAACCCCTGGTTCAACCTTTGATACTTGATACTGTCAATCAACACCACTATCTTGTGACCAACCTGGCTGACAAGTAGTTGTGCTCCATCTGACAGAGTGTGACCCACTTCTATTTGGCTTATGTGAAAAGAATATATTAGACATCTGCTCCCCAATTTGATTGATTTATCATGCACTGTGAAACTGCTTCAAAAACATGCTGAAACTCTTGGTAATGCGCTGGGAAGTTAAACTTAAAACACCATTCTTCCCACCTTTCTGAATTCTTATTGGAAACAAACCCAGTTGATTCAGGATATGAATTTTAAAGATAACATGAAATGGAATTATTTTATTATGTGCTTTATTACTCATTATTAATTTATAAAGGCTTGAATAGGAACATTTTGATGTGAGATGTTACATTTTTGGTGAAACGTATGAAACACGGTTTGATACAGAACCATTTGCTTTTAAGGCAGTATTAGAAATTATATCACTTATTCCATTAATTCTTATGTGAGAAAGCACAGCTCTGGTACTCCCAGTATAAGAAGGACATGGAACTCTTGGAGCAATTCCAGAGCAGGCCATGGATAAATGAACTGGATAAATGAAATGGATGTGGAACCAGGGCTGCTCAGCCTGGGTGGGAGAAGGTTGCATGGAGACCTCACAGCTTTTTCCACGGTCTGACGTACTGCAGGGGAACCAGAAGGGGACAATTCTTCAGGAACTGGAGTGACAGGACAAGGGGAAATGCCTTCAAAATGAAAAAGAGGAAATTTAATTTAGGGATAATTTTCTTGCACTATTAGGCTAAAAAGAAAAAAAGGCAATGTAGAAAGACATGCTAAACCGACAGCCTGGGTTCCAATAAGCAGTATCTGTCCACTTTGCACATACTGGAAATGAGACATCTAGAAAGATAAATTAGCTCCAACATTGTAATTTTTATACAGTTTTTAACTGTCAGTACATCAAATGAAAGGCATTAATATACTTTATTTTTCCTGACTGATGAAAAAGCAAGCAAATAAAGGAATCATTTCTTTAATGATCTGTTAGAATTAATAATGAATGGGTTTTACAAGAGGTTTTTTTGGCATGGCTGTTGTTTTGCAAAGCGATTTTCTTTTCTCCTATTTCTACTGTAAGTATGTCACTAATGATATGATTTTAAAGTAGAAAATTTGGAAGAGTGTTTGTAGTCTTTGCTAAGAACATTATTCAGCTGCTAATACTCATGCCAAATGGCTGCTTCTGTGTTGATGCTTTACATGAGTCACTAAAAATAAGAGCAATTAACTTGTCTCTGAAACTACTTCCTATCAATATTTACACATCATTTTTGCTAAATAATAAGCAATAAAACTACCCCTGGGGTTCTTTTGTCACCACAGATGGGATGCTAGGATTTGGTCCAGCCGAAGAAGCACAACCCTACCAAAGTTACTGCTTTCTAGCACTTAAAGGAGAACATTTAGATGTCTTTGACAAGGCACATGATGGTGCAGTAACATGTTGTTTTTCTCCTCCATTTGGAATGAAGAAACATGCTGCTGATCATTTTTGGGGGCTGACTTCTGGCCATCAACTTTTTTTCCAATGAGAGATATAGTGTGGTGGCTAATTATTCCTCAGGACATTTCTGTTTAAGACCTTCTCTAGAATTTACTAATAACGTTTTGATAAATAGTTAAGATACTTTGTGTATTTAAATGCATCCATCCTGTATTGATCTGAGATTACTGTTAGTGACTATAAATATCTGGGTCACTTTTAGAGTACATTTATAACCCAACTCATTCGTGGGAAGCTGGCAGTCTGACCTGCCAAGAGATTGTGTTGGAGGAACAAATGGACCCTTGTGCAGAGTTCGATGCTGTGAGGGCACATAGAGAGTGTGACACAGCCCTTAAATCACAACCCCCACAAGAGGGATTGGCAAGCGCTTACACCTGACTTTTGGTGATATGTTTAATCTCAAAGATTTTTTAAAGATATTAGAAGATATTTAAAGATAGTGAAGATAGTAAGTGGTTGCTGAGAATTTGGAGTTTAAGGAATGGAAGCTGAGATGTGGAAGTGTGGTAGATTCTGCTCAAACTGCTCTCTGTGGCAGAGGAAAAATAGGAGAAATATACTCCCTGTAGAATGCAGCACATAAACTCTATTTCTTAGCTGCAGTTTGGTCTTTTATGTTGATTGTCATCTCTGCAATACTTGCATTGTACTTTGTGAATCCAAGCCTCTTGTTTTTTAATTGCTGCTCCTGCATCCACAGAGCTGGATTTTCTCCACTTGGGAGAAAGGGCCTGTTTCCATCATCTTCCAAGAGCTGTTGCAGCCCAACTTTATCAGGAGCTTTCAGCACTGCAGTTCCCTCCCTAGGTGGGCTCTGGAGAGCTGGAGGTTTTTTGGGGTGGATGCTGAGCTTGAGGTTGTCCTGTGTCCCTGCGGCCTGAGAGGGCTGGACTTGCTGGTTTATATAAGGGAAGGGAAGATTAATTTGATTTCTGCTACCTTTTATTGAATAGTGCTTCATGTGCACCTGGTAGAGAGGGGAAAATATGGGGCTGATTTGATTCTAAAATGATTTTTCTTTAAGTGCTAGCAAGTGTGCTTAGAAGCTTAGAGTTTTTATTGTCTTTAAATAAAAGGTAAGTAAATATTTCTGGAGAGGACTTTACTAAATGAAGAGTGCTGAGATTTAAACCAAACAAACAAAGCCACAGATACCCTGTATAACTTCAGTGCTCTGTTTCAGTTCCATACTACATCAAATGATAAATCTTTCAGGCTCCATCCAAAACCAACAGCAAACAAACAGCTGCTCATTGTGGCTGTCTTTTCAAATCCTTCATCTCCTGTAACAGGCCCTGATTCCTGCCCTTATTTCAGCAGTGGGCTTTACAAATATTCCTAGAGCACAGCTGACATAAATGCCTACAAACTCCAGGAAAGAAAAAGAAAAGGAAAAAGGAAAAGAAAAAGAAAAAGGAAAATGAAAAGAAAAAGAAAAAGAAAAAGAAAAAGAAAAAGAAAAAGAAAAAGAAAAAGAAAAAGAAAAAGAAAAAGAAAATCACCCTACATTGAGTATGATATTTCTGACCTGAAGTTGAAGGAGATGGAAACAGTGGGTGAAAATATATATACACCACCTTTTATTGCTTCATACTGGAGACTTTCTTTCTATAGAGTTGACTATTCATTAAATGTTCATGAATATTTGAAGGAATGATATATAACTTATATGTAAAACCCAAGTCCAAAAGTTTCATATTATCTTTTAAGAATTCCTTTAAAAAGTTACGTGCATGCTTCAAATAATTTCTCACTAAGACATTGACTTTGAATGAATTTTAGTAATACCTGCCTGTATCACTGTATTACTGCTTTCTTTTGAATAAAATTTAGGGAGCACAGTAAAATCTCGTGGTAGCACAATTCTTAAAGCATTTTTAAATCAATTCTGAAAACTTTTATCAACTATAGCACTGACACACGTCTACATTAGCAATAGTAATATGGCAATTCGTTACTTATAAACCTGTTAGGGTGTTGTTGTTGGGGATTTTTGTTGTTTGGTTGGGTTTTTTGTTGTTAGAGACAAAGCCTCGAATTCTGTGAGAAACAGATTACCTGTTTTCAAGGTCATAATATGAGGCAGGTCAACACAACGCATAGATTTGTAAATTATCATCAGATCAAGAGAGAGGTAATGAGAGATGCTGTCTCTTTAAACACAAGATTTTTAGCCAGGTTAAAATAATTTAATTGATCTCTGTACGCATATGGTATGGGTTAACACAGTTTGGCTTTTCGTTGAAGAGGAATATGGAATATTGCCCTGTCAGGACCCTTAGAATTATTTGGAAAGGACAGGGACCTATCAGGGCCCCTTCTTGGCTATTGTCATGTGGTTTGACCACTGAGAAAACGGAATGCGATTTTTGGTAACACTCACATAAATCTGAGACTAGGTTCCAGCCTCTCCCTTTTGTCCCGGTGAGCCGGCAGGTAACATCGTGGGCAGCAAAGAGGGGCTGGCTTAGGCCCTGCTGCCCCGGGCGGCCGGGCCTCGGGGAGCCGCTGCCCACAGCGGGCTGTGGCCCGGCCGGCCCAGCTCCCTTTTCCCGCGGCCGCCAGCGCGGGAGAGGGGAGGCTGCAGCTTGGCAGTGCTGGCTGCGTGCCAGGGGCCACAGGGAGGGGGGGCCTGGCCATGGCCAGGCTTGGTGGCAGCTAGCAGCGGGGGAGGGGAGGAAAAACCTCGGCTACAAACATTTAAGGAGTGTTAAGCTCGCCCCAGCAGCTGTCGACGCCGCCGACAGGGCTGGGGGCGGGGGGAGACTGTTCTGCCCCACCCCCGCTCCTTCCTCAGGCACCAGGGAGCAGCTCTAAGCGGGCCCAGGGGTGTGGAAAAGAAGGCACCCACCAGCCTCGCACATCCCAACAGCTTTGAGTTTCCACAGCCTCGCAGAGATCACATGAGCACTACAGGCCTGAGCAGATTTAACCCTTTCCTGGCAAATGAGGCTTTCAAGGCTTAAATCCCTCCCTGAGAGAGACGAGAAAAGACAGAGTGAAGAGTAGACACCGCATGAAGTCAGTGGAGCGAGAGTGAAAGGACTGATTGGAGGAAGAGATTGAGAAGGTTTTCATCTCACTTTAGACTGAACTTCTTACTGAGCTGTAGAAATTAACTCTCTATGTAGGTTATCCCTTTAACTCAAAGAAAAGATACGCCTTTGGGGAGATAATTGGGAGATTCATGTATGGATTCTGAGGTAAAGTGTTTGTGATGGACTAAGTGATACTGATCTTATGAGATGCTTGATCAGAGATGGAGATGAGGAGCCCTCTGCACCAGTGAAGGAGTGAGAAGATATCTCTGTTCCTTGAGATGAAGGATCCTTTCTCTTTTAAGTTATACATCTTTAAAAGGTGACACCCCAGTATGCAAGACTCTAGACCCATGACCCATAAGCAGCTTGGGAAACTGCTAATGGGAGGGGTCATGAAAGCAGGTTTCCTCTGGGCGGCTGTTTTTGTGACAGTTAAAACCCACATGAGAACTGTTCTAGGTTGCCAGTAAAGAGAAATAAGTCCATGGTAAACTAAGAGACTCTTCTCCCTGAAGAACTGATAAAAGATTTTTTTAAAAAATATTATAAATTAAATTCTATATGTCCAATTCTATAAACAACAAACTAAAATTTTAGCAGCATTTTAATTGAGATGAAATATATATATATATAACAGTTGGCAGTGATTAAGTATAATTAAGGTTCTGATAAGGCATAAGCAAAACTGATTGGGGTACGGAAAGGGATTATCTCCCTCCTCACATACAAAACAGAGCAATTCAAACTAAACTTCTATATACTATATGCTAGTACATATTCATCAATGTTTCCCGTAAATTCCCTCCTATTCCCAATTCTAAAATCTACATCACTTGTACTTCATGGCGCATGCTTCACTTATTACTAGGGGGTCTTCTTCCTTTGGTGGTCTTTCGGATGAAGGCTCACAGTCTTCCTCATTGTCTTGGATAACCTTACAGGTTGTGTGTGCGCATACTAAGTGTTGTGTTATGTAAGTAAGCATTATGTTCCAAAAGTTAACCTTGTAAAACCATAGCTTCAGATCTTTTACTTGAAACTGTCCCAACTTTGTCCATCTCAAGGTTGATTCTGTCTTGGGAAAATACTTATCTCAAAACTATATCCCATATCTTATTTTTACATGTAACATCTGCAAAAGGGGCCCATCTGCTTCTTGACACTAATTTCCTTTATTGTTTTGTAACAATTATTTTCTAAAATATTGATATAGTTACAATTTAGTTAGCATGAATCATATCCATTTATCACAGAAAGGTGAAACTGACTGAAATTACAGATTTTTCTCTCTCTATGTTGTCTTGTGAGAAAGTGAACACTTGTGGGGGTAAGAGAAGGGTTTTGAAGGTTTCATTTTGCATTTTTTCTCCTTTCCTTGTATTCTTTTAGTGTACGTGTTAATAAAATCTGTTTACTTTTAAGTCGAGCCTGCTTTGCCTTTTTTTTCCTCCTAATTCTGTCTCACAGCAGCAAAGACATTCAAACCACTACACTGAATTTGGCAAACAGAAACAGGTGAACATGAAACTACTGCAGCATATCACTTTCATTTATAATTTAGTGGCTTATAAAATGATAGAAACCTGCTTGTATTTGGCAACAAAAAGCCATTAAGTACTCCTGACTGAGATACTATAGCCATGACTGTTTCTGAACTTGTTTCCTTTTATTATTTTTTCAGGAGATGCTATAACAAAGTCCAAAAAATTGTACTAAAAATGCTATTGAGCTATAATGGAATATGAAAAATTTCATTTAGAAAAATATTTATTATATTTAAAAGGAATGCCAGTAGTATCATCACAAATGTGAACAAAAGGCCTGTGCCAAAATTTTACTGACATGATTTTTTTTGTGGGATATGTAAATGATTTTTTTTTTAACTAGCAGTTGCAGTATCTTAAATTGTCAAGGCTAAGGAAGATGACTTCCTTGCAAAAAACCCTAAAAAGTGCCTCAATTCTTTGTGCTTGAGATATAGTTTGAATTTAGGCTTGTATGCAGGATAAAGCAAATTGAGCTGTCCCTAATGTGCACTCAGATGCAGCACTAAAGGAAGATTATTTAGAAGTAAATGCTGAGGCAGTGTAAAGGAGATAGAGGAAGTCAGGAAGGACATGGAAAGCTAATTACTTTCCTTCAGTCCAGCCTCAATGAGCATTTCAGTCTTGCAGATGGACTGAGGAGTTCTGCCACTTAGAAGACAGGGATATGAAACTCTCAGGAAGAATTGCCGGAGCTAAAATGTGCTAGCAGGCTCAGGAACATCCTGCCCGAGGAATGAAGGAGGCTGGCGTGGCCAAAGCTTTGGGATCACTGCATTTCTGTGCTGCTGTGCCGTATTCCAGGGACTCTCAGCATGCAGGGATTGATTGAGCTCAGGGGTTGTTTTCCCTGTGGTTCTGCTCATGACGAGGTTGGAGCAGAGGATTGCTCTGAGTAGGTAAACCCTGCCAGCAATCGATACATGGCAAAGGGGCTACAAAGGCACTGAAGGGGGAAAATTGCCAGGCTGTGTTTCAAGAGTATGTCAGGGAGCACAATTAAACATTGGCAACTGTCCTGTGTGTAAATTGATTTATTTATCTATTTATTTGTTTGTTTATTTGTTTGTTTATTTTAGATGCAGATTATCAGTTGTACGAGTAGCAAAAATTAAAGCCAAAATATTCAGAGGTTTGCATAGGTGTATAAAGACAGTGATTTTCCATTGTGGAGTACTACACTCAACACCACTGCAGTAACAGCTTTTCCAAAGGCTTTTCTCAGCAGTTATGAATTAATTTTGGTTTTCCTCCAAATACATGCAAACCAAGGGGATGTGCCTCTCTAACAGATGATGTTCCCTGATTATTTTCCTTGACAGGACTATACTTTTGGCTCTTTAGTAAGAGTTGTATGGGATTTTTCCCCCTCTTCTTTGCATGTTGCCCCAGAGGTGACACCAGTGTCACTGATGGACTTGGCCCTGGTCATGGAGCCAGCTGGGATTGGCTCGGTTGGACATGGGAGAAGGAGATTCTGGCAGTTTCTCACGGAAGCCACCCCTGCAGCCCCACCACCATCAAAACCTTGCTCCAGCAACACAGTGCAGTCAGAATAATGACAAATGTGGATGGAAGGAAAAGCCTTTGAGAATATGTGGATATTATCTCCATCAAAAATTTATTTACAGCTCAGATTGTCAGTTTGCTAATTGATGTCAGTGGAGAAACTTGCGTGCTTCCACACTGTGCTTTTTGTGTCCTTTTCAAGTCCTGTTCTTCATTTACCTTTGGGGACTCTTTATGAACATTTGTGGCTTCCTAACTTCTCTTTAGTACCAGGGGCATTCAACAAATCCTCAAGACTGCTTCAGTGTAATTCAACTAAAATATCTTTATTCAGTCTATGATTTTGGCAGCAGCATTATCAAGATGGTCAGTATATTTATCAGTGCTGATATAATAGACAAATTAGAATATCAACCTTCTATTGCCAATGCAATTAGTTATAAAAAGTGAAATATTTAAAAGCAGTACGTATTTTCCTTTATTAAATATTGGAAAAAAACCCTGTGTTTACTTTTTAGCTGTTTTGTTTAGCAATGCCAAGTTATAGGTCCATGTGAAGCTTTCCAAGGACAAAGAGAGTGTAAATGTTGCATAAGGAGTATATCTGTTTCTGGGCATTTTTTCAAATAGATTGGGTTTTTTCCCCTCAAGAATATTTTCTTTTCTTACCATGAGGTTTTACTGCTTCTGATAATCTGTCTTTTTTTGATTTGAAAAACTCTTATCAGTCCAACAGACAAGACATTTCTGGGAGAATCAGAATTAGAGATTGCAGCTCATTCCAGAGCATTCAGATAGAATCCTTATTTAGGACAGCGTTCAGTATGAAAAATTAGAATCTTTTCAAGGCAGAAGTCAAGTGTGTTTAACTTGAAGCACAAAGTGAAGGATAACTGATTTTGAAGAGAATTCACTATCTGGCAACAGAGGAATTGGGCCACTAAGAGGTATCCAAATAAACCACATTTTGAGATTGTTTTAAGGAGAAACTATTAAACAAAGCAACAAAAACCCCCAACTAATGAATGAAAGAATCACACACCCCAAAAAGAAAAAAAAAAAAAAAAAACACAGAAAAATAAAACAAACAAAACCTTAAACCCACCATAAGAAACCCCAAACAAACCAAACAGAAAAATCCTCCAAACAACAGAAGGGTTGTAAAATAAAGAAGGAACAGCCAGAAACTCTCTCACTGCAACCAAGTATATGATTGGACGGTTTTAGAAAAATCTGCAAATCGACATGCAGATCTGGTTGAACACATTAAAAAGTTTTAAATTTTACCTACTATAGTTTAGAAGCTGGGAATTAGGAGGGCTCTGATGGAATTGTGTCCAAGCAATAGTTAATGAGAAATTAAATATTTCAGACACATGCAGTCTGTGAGAGAGCTGCTGGGTCTTTGAGCTGAGCAAAGAGTGAAGAGAGCACTTAGGGTGAAGAAGGTTTCTGCTGCAAAGCTAAGTGACTTGGAACTCTTTTTGAAAAATGTAAATTAAAATGTCACAGGAGGCAATTGAAAAACATTTAGCTGAAATAGAAGAGGTCCAGAGAAGGGTGACAATATAATTAAAGACCTTGAATGGCTTTGTAAGAGGATAGATTTGGAATTATTAGAACCCTCTTTGTGGAGCAGAAAGCAGCGAAATAGGACATCAGAAGCCTGAAAATGAGGAATCAAACCCCCACATTTATTGCTTTTATAGCTGAATATGTACTTTTTCACCAAAACATTAAAATAGTCTGGAGAACTCACTGCCACAAACTGTAGAATATTGGGTGGTTTCTGTTTTGTGTGTTCTGTATAATGTAGGTCTTCAGATGCAATAGAAAAAGTGAAAGTATCTTACAAATTTCAGTGTATCAAACATAGCAAGACAATGATGAAATTTATTTTAAAAATGGCTTATTTTATTACAGAATTTATAGAAATTTCCCCAAAGTACCTATGAGTAATTCAGACAGCGGAACAATCAGAAGCAATATTTTACCTAATATGCAAATTCCATATGGGAATCCAAAATTCAGCTTGGCAGTTCTGCTTCAGTTCAAAGAATCATTTTAAGAATGCATTTTTGTAGTTTGCTAATACGTTTTCCTAAACTGCTTTTCAGCATTTTATGTATTCCTTTTTCCATACAAGGCAGTGCCGCAACAAAAACAAGGTTGGAATTTTTTTTTTTTGCCTTAGCTTTTTATATGTGTGCTCTATTGCATATAAATTTATGTAGAGACATTACTGTAAAGGAAAACAGCGTCTGCATGATTGAGTTTTTAGCATTCTTCTCTTGTAGGCTTTCCTGGCATTATTGGCTTGTGGTCAAGTTTCATGAATTCATTTTGCATTCCATTAAAATCTGAACTCTAAAGGCTAATGCTTTCCCCTCCCGTGGAATACGAGTTAAAACAGGAGCAGAAACGTCTACGTGTAATGACTTTTGTGAAAATTCACTCAAGAACTTAGAGGAATGTGAAATGCAGTGCACAGGATTGGTAGGACCCCTTGCACAGTCTTGGCTGCAGTGTAGGAAATATGAACACCTTCTGGTTTTTAACTTCTTGGTAAGCAATGAAACTATTGCTGTGACTTTAACATGTGGAAATCAAAATATTTTGGTTAGAATTTTTTCTTTAATAAGGCTTTTTCCAGTCTGGTTTGTGATATGAGGGCATTTCAGTGTCTGCAAATATGTGCTGATAGTGCAATGAAATTTTTATAGAAACATGGAACAGTTTTGGTTGGAAGGGATCTTAAAGCTCATCCAGTGCCACCCCTTCCACTGTCCCAGGCTGCTCCAAGGCCCAGTGTCCAGCCTGGCCTCGGATACTGCCAGGGATCCAGGGGCAGCCACAGCTTCTCTGGGCACCCTGTGCCAGGGCCTGCCCACCCTGCCAGGGAACAATTTCCTCCTAATATCCCATCCAGACTTGTTCTCTGCCAATTTTAAATCATTCCCCCTTGTCCTGTCACTCTAGTTCCTGATAAATTGTCCCTCTTTGCCTTCCTTGTTGCCCTTTCAGATCTTGCAAGGGCGTGTGAGTTCTCCATACAATCTCCTTACCAGGCTGAACAATCCCAATTTCCTCAGCCTTATTTTTCCTCATAGCAAATTACATATTGTCTATATCCATTCTGCTTCATGAATCTAAGTTTTAGGAAAAAAAGGAATACAAAATAAAGGTAAGAAAGGAATATTCAGGAATGTCTAATGAGCTGGTTTGATTAATGAATTAATGTACATTTCTACATTTAATGGAGATATTTACCTTCCAATAATTTTAATCCTCTTCAGTTCTGTATCTCATGGAGCGACTGATTAATGAAAACCTTGTTTATCTCTAGGTTTTGTGGTTTTACTTTCTGCGTATTATTT
>VZSR01001295.1:1635048-1650355 GCA_013398615.1 Brachypodius melanocephalos | reverse complement strand
ATTACAATATTATACATTTTTGATTATAAACTGCAACACACTGATGTAAGTGTGCAAATACAACTGTGAGTTTAGTCCTGGGCTGCTGACCTGGTTCACCTACTTCCTTGCAGTGAGAGATTCTTCAGCATAAAATCTTCACACACACTATTAGGAAAGCACAATATTATTAATAGCTTACCCAGCCAGAAAGAATTGGTGAGAACCTGGAAAATAAGTTTTAATAGGGAAAGAGAAAAAGCCAGTAAAAGCCAGTAAAAGTGCAAGTTGACATGTCTGTCTAACTGTCATGGAAAAAGTAAAATCTCTTGGATGACTCTGGTTCTAAATGGCTCTAAAAATGTTCTGGGGCTGGGCCATTGAATGATTGGTTCTTTGGAATAAACTAAAATAGACACAATTATACAGAAATGTATTTTCTTGATACCAGTAGTTGTTGCAGTTTATAATCAAAAATGTATAATATTGTAATGGATTATCCCTCCTTCCCCTGACACCCCCCATCCCACACCCCCGGTGGTATCACCCTATCTTGGAAGGGTGCCAAGGTGACACCTTCCCCCATTGTGATGTTCCGGGACCACTCCCCCTACCCTTCCCATTGGATCTAGACCTCCCTGGGTCAGGTTACACCCGAACTTAGATAAGGGGTGAACCGAGGTCCAGTCCCTGATTCTGCTCTCCATCCACATGGAATAAACATCTTCCTAAGCACAGCAGAATCCGTCTCTTCATTACCAAGCCTCAGACCACGTGGCAGCTTAAAGATTGAAGCCCATGAACTAGCGGTGGAGCAAGGGCTGAGGAACCTTCTGCTAGCCGGAGCAGAAAGCCCGCACCACTATAAGTAGTGTTCCACTCTTTCAGAGACATGAGGTAAGAGTTACTGATATAAATAATGATGTTAAAATAATCAATCATTGCTTGCCAAAGATAGGGAACGGAGGCATTTATAGCTTTGTTGGTTTTGGGGGGGATTTTTTCTATTTGGAATAAAATCAGACATGAACCTAAAACCTTGTGGCTCCTGGTGTGATGAGAGCTTTTAATCTAACATCTGTATTTTGGCTGGAATGTGCACTTTGTACAGCTGGCTGAGGATTTAGGCAGGCGATTCCATTTGTGTGTATTAGCACTTCCGTATAAAAGCCATCAACTTTTCTGTCAGATCTTTCTGCCAAACCTTGTGCTCAATGGCTGCTATCCATGTTCTCTTTCAAATTTAGTGCTGACTCTAGCAGGGCATAAAATACTTCTGAAGACAATAAGAAATGTAGCCCTTTATTTCCCTAACGTATATGCTATATATAGTTCCAGCTAAAACTAATTTTATAAGGCGAGAGAAACAAAAAGTTAAACTTCAAGTGTAACAATTTTTTTTTTTTCAATTATTTTTCTAAGAATTAATTTCCTGCCTTTTTGTAGGTGCCCTTCATATATTTATACCTTGGGGCCATTGTGTTTTTAATGGAATTACTCATGAAAGAAAAAAATAGCATCAGAGTGCTCTATATGATCCTATAATTACCCTCACCCTAGAAAACAACAACTGGAAACAATTTTGCATAGAGCAGTTGAAATAAATAAGTGTAGGCAAATTCAGCCTTAGGGAGTCTCCAACATGTATGGAATTGCAGCTCATAAGTGCCCTTAGAGCTGAGAATTTTCTGTAGTAACCCAATCATTTTTGGTTCATGACTGACCCCAGCTCAGCTGCTAATGAGTAGAGTTGTGGTTTTTTTCTTTTTCAGTTAATATAAAAGGTGAGTTCAGCCAGTTTGCTTTCCAGGTCACCTCTGTTTCTTCCTTTTGTTCTGGCTACATCCAGTTACTAATTCTTCTAAACTAAACTTACGTTTTCCAAATCACTGCCAGTCCTTACTTGTTTCTTCACCTCATGCACTTTGTACATTTGTAATCACACATAATGTGCCAAGAACTCCACTTACATATTTTTCGACTTCCAAGGATTAGAAAGTACAGCTGTGAGTGGCACGAGGATGGGGGACTTTAATTCCTGCTCTTGTTTTGAGTTCATGAAATGGAGGTTGGCATTGGGTTCAGTTAATGAGGAATTATTATGTTGGTCCCCCTTCTTGTGTTTCACCTCACAGTCTCAGGAAACAACACCTGAGGTGGGAGCTAAGGAATGCCAGTAATATGGAATGTTTTCTGTCTCCTTACTTGATTTAGTAACTCCCAAGAGGAGAACCTTGAGGTAAGAGATCTCATTTCTTACTGGACATGGCATATTAGAGATATTCAAATCAAGACAGTCCTTGTTCTGCAGTTCCCGGCAGTCCTGGTAATAGAGACACAAAAAAGAATGATCAGATACCACTTCAGGAAATATTTCAGGCTCTAAAAATGAATATATTTCTTTGAAGGAACCCAAACAACATTATTTCTTATATTTGTTTCCTGAGAAATGAAAATTTAAAGTCTTCTTCCAAAGGAGTTTTTCTTCAAATACCCTGGAATTCTAAATGCTTTGTGGCTCATTTGAAAGCACCTTCTTTTGCATATCACCTATAGATTTGTGTTTAATAATTTGGCAGGACTAGTGAAATAGTGTTTCTTTCTATCAGGCCCTAATCTATGCTTCTTTTATCTATTTATTCTCCCCCTATCTAGTGACTTCATGATAAATCAAATCAGAGGACAGAACAGATGCTGGCTAATCAAAATGGTTTTTCTGCCTTACAGTTTTGAGAATATCTTTTAAACTTTGTAATCAGCATTTGTCCAGATAATTGGGTCAGAATAGTGTTTGGCATTGTTTTTCACTACTTCACATATGCAATTGTTTGACCAAGAGAGGTACTAAGACCATGTTAACATATTTTTCTAGTTTGGATTTGAGTTTGGATTTCTACCTGTCTCATGAATGCTTTAGTGGACTGTTAGAACAGCCTGACATTGCTTCAGCACCAGATACCTTTTGGATATTGCTTGTATTCTTGCAATTTTTTTTTTCTTATTTTGTTACTTGATTCTTGTTTTTTTGTAAATCTCTGCTACTTTTCCTTGGTAGGATTTTATTGCTGGTTTTCTACACTTCTGTAATTTTAGAGGTCAGGTAGCTTAGTTTCTTCTTTACACAATATTTTTGTTCACCTGACTTCACATTAATGGAGACTTTATTTACAAGAACTTCTAGTTTTCTTTAATCTGGTGCACAAAGCATTCTTATGAACACCAGTTATTCCAAGTTCAGGCCTCCCTGTTAAACATTCTACCTTCCTTAATATCACAAGAGAAGAAAGGAGACAGCAAAATACGTAATTCCAGGGAGCTCGAAGAGCTCTGAATTAGCTGATCACTTCCAGCTTAGATAAACCAGCTTAGTCCCTTGAAGTCCCAGCATGTCCAGTCTGCTTCCCCTTCAGTGCTACATTTATCTCAAAATCTACCAGTGATTCCTTGACACAATCCAGGCTAAAGAACCTGCTTTCCTGAGAGCTCTTTCTCTCTTCCTTCGCTTGAGTTTCCCCTCAATTACCAGCCAGTGTTGAAGCACTTTTGAGGCTGTCATCACTCATATTTCTGTGAAGTTGCCCAGATACGAACTGTATATGACGCTGTGTCCCTACTCTATAAATACAGCACAAAATAAAAGTTTAAGACTCAAAGAATGAAACGAGGATTACATGTTTTTTATGGGAGATGGCAAACTAAGCATAGCAGCAACCTTCCTTAATGATAGCAGTCATTAAGGCAACCATTAAAATAGCTTTTAAAAAGACCCGAGCTTTTCACAGTGAGGAGAGGGATGTCTCTTTTCAAAGGAAGAAACTCTCATTGTGTTGAATTAATTTTTCACTCATGCTGAGAGTGGAAGGTCTGCACAAAGTAAGCAGGAGGAGAAACAAAATGTTTGAAAATTGCATTGTGATGTGGAGAATAAAACTGGTTCGTGCAACAGTATGAGATTCTTCCAAATTTATTCAGGGTAAGGGACTATCAAAGGCTCTGATGGGTTGTGGCTAGAAGCAGGGAGAGCATGAATACATAGCACAGCTGAGGCACGAACTGAGCTGCACTTTGTCCAGGTTCTGCAGTCTTCAATTAAGTTGACAGTACCTCCAGAGATGAAGACTTCAGAAAATTTGGTAGCTGTTTTTTAATTCCTTTATCTAGGAGTTAAGAGCCGTCCCTGAGGGAAATTATAATTAATAATGTCTTGACATCCACAGACATAAACAGAATTTAGGATTCACTGTGTCAAACAGAATGTGTGGCACTTGTTTATCTGCAGTGAAATAGGGCCATGTCAAATATTTGTTAGTTATTGATATATTTAATGTGTCTTCTTATGTATGCTTTGTATATATAGCATTAGTCTCCACTTAGCTGAAGAGGGAGGATGGCTTTCTTGGGCACTATTTTTCCTGTTAAAAATGATGGAAAAAGAGCAACCTAAGTGTGTCCTGGTAACTGGTAGACAGACTTGGAAAAGAAAACGAGAACCAGAATGAACTGGTGTAAAAAAATAGATTTTTATTTAGCTTTTAAGTTTATTATTTCTTGGTAGATTTTTAATGATATAGAAAAGAGAGAAAAGCCATTAAATCAATCAAGGAGACATACATTAATCAGCAAACAGAAGCTTACTAAATCAACTAATTATTCTAAAAATAGATGCTATTTTTAGTAAATAACAAAAATATTAAAATATTTAGTATTTTAATATATGTTTTATGTAGTAAACATTGCTAAACGGACATATATCTCTGATTTAATTGCAATGCAGTTATTTCAGCATCCAACACACCACTAATTTGGGTACATGAATAATCTCAACATAACAAAGTGCATTGCCATATTCTTCAGTTGCTCCCATTTCCATAAAGTCCGTGTTTTGTAGTCAAAGGAGTGACCTTGTTGCCAGGGAATTCTTGGGACAGGCAGAAAACAGTATGAGCCATAGATAATTAACTTTGTTTCAAAGCCTGCTCAAATCAAAGGAGAATTTCCTTTTTACTTCAGTGAACTTAGAACCCACAAGGATTTTAAGAATCCTTTTGATATTTTTGAGGGCATGTGATTTTTTCAGTCTCATTTTCTATGAGAAAGCTTTTCTGAACTTGAGCTCTCTGTAGCTGCATCTGCATGTTTCAATCAGACTGATGAGTCATGAAGATCTGAGAGGCAATATGTTAATAAAAATCAGATGCTTTCTTTAACAGAATGCACATGGAAGTCTTAGTATCTACAGATACATAATGGCAAAATGTGCTCTCAAAGAATGGAAAGAACCAACATCCCTTAAAGTTAATTTAGGATTACACATTTCATTAAATAGAAAATAAATCAGTAACAGCAAGTGTTCTAAAATACTCTAGTTAAATATATATGATGTAGTTCATTTGCAATGCCACTAAGCTGAGACAGATTCACATCTCTGCCACTTGGGGAACAGAGCGACAAGCTGAGGAATGGGGTCAGTGCCTACAGCTGATGGGATGTGACTGCAGCAGATGCTGTGCTTCCAAGGGTGCCAGGACACAGCCCTGCTAGGAAGGGCTCTGTGCTTGCAGCTCAAAGTGCAGCTCTCCAAAGCATTCGTAATCATGAGAACTTCTTCATTTTTGTATTCTTTAAAGGACTGGAGGACAGGGAGAAGTTGTGGGGAGTTGATTCAACTGACAAACAGCTACAGGAGAAAGAAGTTACTGTTCCTGGCAGACTCTTCCCTGACTCCTCTGGTCCTTTATGATCCGTATTACACATTTCTAAACTCCCTTCTAGATAGAAATCTTCAGTACAACTTATCTTGGCTCTCCAGTGCATGAACTGTGGTCTTCTCTCATCACCCATTAGTTAAAATAAATTGCTTGAAAAATAAAAAAAAATGTATACAGATACAGTTTACTTCCAAAATCTTTAGAGCAGCAACTCCTAAGGGCTAGAATTATGTTAAAGTTGATGTTTATTTAGAAAAAGGTATTATGTACGGTGTGACTGTGAGCAAAGTCAGAAAACAAGACTCTAAGCAAAGAGGAGGCAAAAAACCACCTTGCAGCAATGTATTTCAACAGCTTAGGCCATAATGTGCACCAGCCTAACCATCTTTAGTTATTCTTACCAGAACTCTCAGGAATTCATCAAGGTTACTGAGACAGAAACAGTGCTAAATTAAGAAGGAAGAGCCTAAGAAGCAGAATACCAAGAATGCAAGAATTAGATAAAGGGGGCACATGAAGAGATGACCTGTAACCAATCATATTTCCTGAAGAGTGCATGCTGGACGAATAGACAAAATAGAGGAACCAATCAAATAATGCGTGAATGTGTGAACAAGCAGTCTCAGAATGTGTAAAGATAGTTTAATGTAAACAATAAACAGCTTCTGCTCAATCATATTGGTTGGTAGTCCAAAGGTCCTGAACTCCTGCACCTCCTCAATTTTTATTTTTGGAAAATAAATATATCTTGTCCAGTATACGTCAAAGTTGTTCTAATTTACCACTGAGGGGACTTAGAGGCAGTGTTTCCACGTAATAATGCATCCCTGTCCTTCATGGTTACAGATCAGGTTTCTCTGTATCAGTCACTTTAACTTCTTGTGGTGAATAAAAGATATCTTAACATGCAAAGGCTGAGAATTTGCTTCTGGATCCCAATGCTAACAGTGGTGTGCTGGTTTGAAATATGAGTCTTATAATTGCATTTCTTTACTTTCCAGAAATTGCATTTGGAAGTCATGCAGTTGAGATATTTTGGTCCACATCCTCACCTACTTTTGGTTAGTTTTCTGCATGAGGGAGCCTTTGGACAACATTCTCAGAGATGCACAGGTAGGGATGGTTGGGGTGTCTGTGCAGGGCCAGGAGCTGGACTGGATGATCCTGATGAGTTCCTTCCAGTAGAACTTTGCTAATACCCAAAGAGGATATAGCTTTTCAATTTTGGCAGCACCATCCTGAGAATGATGTCACTGGGCTTCTCCGAAGGATTCTTTGACAACAGAACAGTCAGACAACAATGGTTTGTTTATTGAGCAATAGTGAACCTCATCCAAGCACGCCTTGGAGAGAAGCACAGTAGAAGCAGTATTTCAAGATCGAAAAGTTAGATGTGCTGGAAGTTGTCTTCAAGAGCATATTTTGATAGCATGCAAAAGGAGAAAGAATAAAAGGCAGATGTGTGAAAGTTCTTTTGACCTCACGTGTGGGGGCTGTGTGTGTGCAGGGATAAAGCATTTCCAGATGAGATAATTATTTTCTTTTTCTTTTCTTGCAGTTAATATTTTGCCTAAATTCATATTTAGGCATGAATTCTTCTGTCCGCATGGTGATAAATAGCATGTTGTTCAACATACACAGCAATTTTGCCTTAATGAAAACAAAAATATATGAAAACAGGAAAATCTCTGGACTGCAACAAATGTGCTCCTTCCTAATCAATCTCCCTTGTCTATAAAATACACCCACATATTAGAAAAAGCTCATAAAGTGAAAGGTGTAAGACAAATAATAATACATTTTAGCTGCAGAATTCAGTGCAGAGTGAGTGTTGTGCAGAGTTGTTTTCTGAGACCATTAAGCCCAGTCATTATCTTTGCTGATTGCCAGAGCAATCAGTCCACTGTATTTCACTAGGACCACTTATGAAATCTGTCGTATTATTCAGCTGCTGTAAAGATGCCTCAGGTTTTCCCCCTGCAGAAACAAACTCTTGATGTGTAAGGTTTTGAAGTTGTTTTTTCGTGTCTTGATTCTTTGGAATTGTTCATAACACATAATAGTAGCATTGCATGGAATTGTCAAAGTGGAAGTGGATTGATATTAGGCAATCCTCTGAATTGTTTGCAGGATGGATCCAAAGCACATTGCCTTGTAGGGATATTCTCTTCACAGCACCTGCTTGGTGTTTTCATTTGTAGTTCTTGAAGACAGTGCCAGAAATAAGTGGCAATGAGCTACTCATAGATAAAACACAATAATAATAAAAGTTGAACTAAGCATTATGTAAGCCACATATGGCATAGCACTTTAGCTTTTGTACTTTGCTGCTGGAAGGTGACTTTTCCCACTCTAATCTACTTGGAGTTGATATTAATATGGCTTCTGCAAGTTAGGGGCAAAAATACCCATTTGAAAGCAAAGTTTACTGAGGCACATCTCAGTGCTGACAAGGGGATTTAAGATGGAAATTCATATCAGATGCCCACCAAAGGGTTAAGAAATGGAGTCTTTCTGTATATTATGAAATTAAACCATCTGCTCTGCTTAGAAGTCTGCACAAGATCCTTTGCTATCTAAAATCAGCATCTATTGGAAGCGTGCTGTATGTATAGAGTGAAATCCAGGGGTTAAGGGAACAGTAGCTTCTCTTTCAGCCCTTAGATCTATAACATTTGCTAAGATACCACATGGATTATGGAGTGGAGAAGGGTCTCCCTCCTGCACACTTGCCTGGGCTTTGTAACAGAGAGAAGTAAATTTCACTCAGAGTGAAAGGATTGAACAAATCCTGCCTTGATGAATCCTTGCCTAAAATAGGGCCTAAGTGTGTTCACTCAAATCATGCTTCCCAGAGTTCAGCATTTGTCATCCTCGAAGGTGGGAAAGGTCATTTGTCTCTCATAGCACTCCGTTTGCATTTCTTTCTCCCTCTCTTTGTGACCAGGCTGTTGCTTCCCTTGTTCTCAGCCTCACGTTTGTCCCTGTTTGTTGTCCCTGGGAAGTGGGGATCTGTGAGAGATGCACCATCTGGAAGTGCCAGAGGGTTGTTTTCCCCTCCTAGCATGTCTCGCTGCAGCTTCTGCCACTCGATGTTTCCAGATGACAAGTGCCTCCCAAATGGTGCCCTTTTGCTCTCAAGGCATAAAGAAAGAGGAAATTCTTCCAGGTCCTGCCCATGCTCCAGCACTTCCTTCTGGCAGTAATTTTGGGAAGTAGAACAGCTCCATACTCAGGAATTCTGACTCCTACTTGAGCAGCTGATGAAAGGAGATCCCATTCTGTTTAGCTTTTGGTGGGAAATGAATGTCCCACTATCCTTGTCTAGGGAAAGAGGAGGAAAAGAGCTGTTGGATCTCTTTCTGAAATCAGTTTTTAGGAGCCATAAACGGAGCAAACAAAACCATCAATTTTTATTCCTGACAAAAGAAAATCTCTAGTCCAGTAGTAATTATTACTAATCAGTTCTGTATTGTTTTTTTAATTTTTCTGAGGAAAAAGTCAGTTGAATGTATCTTTAAAATTGGCTTATCACTTGGGGTTTTTTTCCTGCCTATATTAAATGTAAGCTCAGTTTGTCTGGCAGGGAACTGGCAGGTGGAATTGAACTTGTTCTGGACATTACTGTATGGCCATGGGGTGATCAGTAATAAAAACAGAAAAAAATATTCTCATTCTTGCCTATCTAAAGTTTGTCCTAATATGAGAATTTCCTTGATAAATCAGTGCATGATCATGATCTATATTAAAGGTTATGAGAATATGGATGAGGGAGACAATGGAAAAGGCCTTATTAAAATCCTTCATCATTGGGGAATGTTGTGCCCAGTTGCTTTTATCAAAACAGCATAATCAGTACACACATCTGAGTAAATAGTGACTGTGAAGAGAGGGAATCTTCATTTTGGTGTATTAATTCTCAAGCTTAGTATAAATTAAATGTTTATTTAAATTTATTTATATTTTAATATAAAATATAAATACCTATGTTTCAAGTGTAAGGGGAAAGCAACACCGCAGTATGATAGAGCTGGATCAACCTTTTAGTTGCAGTATTGGTGTTTTGTTCAGCTACTGTGTGAATAGCCACTTTTTTGAGATTAAAAACTGGTGAGACAACCCTTGTTCTCATTTTCCATATGGCATATAAAGAATTCCCTTTGAGGACATTTGGTTGGCTAATGTGGCTTGGAGCTAAATGTTTGCACAATGAAAGGTCAGCAGTGAGTCATCATAAATCGGCAGTAACAGTAGGTATGGAAGTTAAGTGTTGTTACTTGACTCCATTTTAATGTATTTTTAACTACAGAAAGATAGTATCTTTACTACTTTATTTGCTTTTAGTCCACTTAATAATTATTAGTCATTCTTTTTCTCCTAAACAAAAAGGAATTGAACAATTTTCACAGAGGTTTCAGAGCGAACAGCCGCAATGACCTCAGAATGTGGGTTCATCTGGGATTTTAAATACAGCATTGTACAAGCTGATTATTTTTAGTATGTTGTGCAGTATTAATGTATTGAAGAAAAAAATTAATATCATAGAAAGTGGTTAATTTGGGGACAAATAGGATCTTGGCAAGAGGCTTGTATCAGTACAGTTAATTCAGACAGATCAGTGTACTTTTAAATCTAAAACTAAAAATGGGATAAATAAGGACATAATTCCAATTAGGATGGTTATTAACTTGTAGAACTGAACATGATAAGTTCACTCCAGAAGATATTCTAACATGTTTAATTACAACTTCATTAAATTTTCTTAAAGTTCTAATAAACTTGAATTAAATGAAACCTGGAGGTTTTAAAAGAAACCCAAAGCTTAAATCAATGCAAGAATATACTGAAACAGCTTAGAATTTTGGGGTTAAATGAATATGTAACACAGCCAAGGTCAAACAATGGCAATTCTCAGTGTGTGCAGTGAAATTGCAGTGTTCTGGTGATATACTTGCAGTATCATTTGCAAAGCTCCCACCTGCAATCACAAGGGGGATGATGTGGTTGTTAATGACAGGGATGTGTCCTGGGTAGGAACAGTCTCACTAAAAACTCCTCTGCAAACCTGGGGCTGCCTCATTAGCAAGGGCAGCTTGTCCGGATCATTTCCCTTATTTTTAGCCTGAGGAAAGCTGTCTGCCATGCAAGAAGTTGAACTAAATACACATTGCACTTAACTGAGAGCATTCAGGTGAAATAATATTTGTAATTTAAAAGATAGACAAATTTTGAGATTATTTTTATGATTTGTTTGAAAATTTTCAACAAAATTTAAACTCTAAGGTCCTACTGCAGTGACAATCAAAGTAATATTTTTTGCTTTTTTAAAAAAAATATATATTTACCAATTTTGTTGTAGCAGACCTACTTGTGATTTTTTTTGTAAACAAATACACTTAATGCCAAAAATATTCTAAAAAGCTGTGGGATTGTGGCCATCTTACTCCTTATACATTCTCCCACCTGCCAAAAAATGTACCCCTAAAATGATGAGTTTCTTCCACATTCTTTGCTGCACAGGTGTCTGATGATCATTTTTCTGTAGGCCATGGAAATATGTTTTTCTTGTGAGGAGGTGCATTTCTTTAAAGCATGCCAAGACAAAAGCAGATGAAGCAAATGTTACAATTAAAGCTTTGGAAGTACTGCTGCGGTTTTTCAAATCAGGAGAAAAGGAGTAAGGATAGGGATAGCTGGGCTCCCCTTCTGTGAGTTTTATCACAAACAGAACTATTTTCCTTCTGTGGCTTAAGCTTCCAATCTCAATCGTGTGGCTCTGCCTCATGGCAGTTTTAATATGTTATGGACAAGCAGGTTCTTGCAAATATGTGAGAGGTGCAAAAAAAGCAAATACTTTCAGTAAAAGTTCATTCATAGTTCTGGAGAGCTGAGCAGGGACTGCTAAATTAAGTAGCAAACTTATTAGGAAAAAAATTTAGAGGGGAAAAGGCTACCCAATGTGTCAGAATGGATCTCGAAGAGTCCATCTGATTGTGTGATTTGGGCCCAGTTTTCAGAGTCACAGAACCAGTGCTCTGGGCTGGGTGGAGAGGTGGGGATTGTCACTGATTGGATTTCATGGGCTTGGAGGGGTTTTCCAATCTTAATAATTCTGTGATTTGTTAAAAATTATGTTATTTGCAGAAGTTCATCACCTTTAATTGATACATTTATAGCATTTTTTCTCCTTGCGGATTAGGTTATGCTGCTGGTGGTGGTTTTTCAATGCAATTTCCTACTCCTGGATTTCTGTGCTGTTGATATCCACAGCACACTGCAACCAATAAGCACACACAAAAGGAGCATATGTTTGGATATTTCAGCATAGTTAAGGAATGCCTGATTCCATGCAAGCAAAACACTGACTACTCTTGGCAGTGGGTAACAGGGCTGGCTGTGGGTTTGGGGAGCTATGTTTATTTTTTCCTTCTGACAAACCCATAAAACTACTCTTGAATCAGTGTCTCAGGCTCTCCATTGATACAGGGAAAACTGTCTTGTTCATCCTGAGTTGGTTCTTGCTAAAATTATGAGCACTTAGTGGTTGGAACTGTTGTTTTCCCTTTCCTGCTCCCTGCAGGAGGGGAATTATCCTGAGCTGTGGTGAGGAACAGACAGCATCATCCATTCCACCAGCACTCTCCTCAGCCACAGGCAGGCTGATGATCTCTGCCGATTGCTGACAGCTCCTAATAACTCCTTTCACAGCAATATTCACAGAACTCTAACAGATTCACAATGTCATGGGGAATTCCAATTTAAGGCAGAACCACTTTATTTAACGTAAACATTTTTCCTGCCTTCAGGGTTCGTGGGGGTTTTGCCCTCTTCCATGGTTTGCTGCACTCGGTAAATCCCGAATGGAGAAATTCCTACTAGTAATTGATGGAACACCAGGGACTGTGGGTTTGTATCAGTGACATTACAGAATGTAAACCTCAGTAACAAGAAGAAGCCATGTACATTGCAGATAAAACTCTAATTTTTGCTATTTACCTGTGCATTTTTAAAACTTTAAGGCAGAAATGTGCTCCAAACAGGAACCTAAAGGGAAAAAACCAAACCAAATCAAATCAAAACAAAAAAAAAATCCCCAAACCAAAATAGATGGAGTGTTTGTTCTGATAACTTACAGCTTCTGTATTCTGAGAGGTTGTCTTGCTTTTGTCCTTCAGTCAGCTGAGATAGCCACTGAACTAGTAATTGCTGCTACTATCTGTTGAGGCATATCTCATAAAAAAGGTCCTGGACATCATTCCAAATGAAATGGATTTAACCAGCAGGACAGAAATATTTTGACAGTGCTGCTCTACCAGATCTAGCCTTTGCAGAGGACAATCTCTTCTTGCAGATTTATACTGTGCTGCACAGAATACACTGACATAGAAAACATTGACATCTTGAAGCCTGTTCTGTGCTGCTACTTTGGATCTGCCCATTGCTGTGATATGTTGCTGATTGTAGATTTAAATGGTGCAGGGACAAAAATTTGTCCAGCAGGGAGAGGAAGAACATCACCTGTTAAAGCAAGGTGTTATTCTTAGGCATCTTCCTAAAATTAAAGGGGGAAGGAGAACAATCCCTACACATTTGGCTAATGGTCTGAACTGACTTCTGGAAAGCAGCTGACAGCATAAAGCTGGTAATTGTTGGTTAACAAACTTACAACACAGGTGAAAGTACATTCCGAAGTTTTAGGAGCTAAAGGGAAAATATTTGGAGAAAGATATAACCCCAAATTCCAATTACTGGGGCTGTGTCATTCACTGCAAGGAAAATTGTGATACTGACTCCTTCAATATTTCATTAAAAATATTTTTCTTAGAAATTTGTAATAATTGGAGGGATAGTACACTACAGATAACACAGATGATGGTACTACATTGCCCCAAGAACATGTTTATAAGTGCATGTTTATAAGTGTCTTTCTCTTCATAAAATCACAGATTTAATATGAAGGCTAATAACCCAAACAAATCTCCCAGAGTTCTGAATTCCTTCTTCAAATATCTTTAATACATATGGCTCATGCATTTTCCCACCTCTGCCAAGCAAAGTAGCACTTCACATAGATAGAAAGAGGCAAAGAAAAATTATTGGATTGAGTTGATCTTATTGGTACCTTGTTTAGTTCATATTCTGCTCAGTCTAGCTCCATCAGAGATTCAACCCAGTGGTTATAAAATGCAATACCTGTCAGAAGACTAACTGTTCATTCACTTAAGATTGGAATTGTTCTGTTTGTTCTTACTGAATATATTTGAACTTTGAATAACTTATGCAAAATGTTGTCTTAAAACTGTTTGGATTATTGAAAATGGTTTGAGCAAATGGCTGAGGTTGTTTATTTGTGAGATTTTTACATTTAGCCTGTAACACTTGTCTGTTGCACAATCCACTCATATTTTTCCTATATCATCTATTTTTAATTACATATTTCCAGCAACGTAAAAAGTTTATTTTGATTTATAAGAGGCATTTGACGAATTTATAGAAAATGCATATAGAATATCAACCACCTGTGAAACTAAAATTTGTTCCCACTTGTGCATGCAGATTAAAATGCTGTGTTCAGACAATGTACCCTTGGTGATCTATCTGGAGTAGCTTAAGAAATTAAATTGTAACAAATTTTTGTTTCCATCTTTGCATCACTTACAAGTTCTCTTTTCTTGTCACATCAAAATGAAATAGATTAGTGCGATGCCACCCCCAAATAACTGTGTTGAAGTAGAAATACTCAGGTGATTTAAAATGTCATTATTTTTGTATGGTTTTTATTAGGGAAGAGGAGAAGAAATCAGCTTACAGCTAATAATGCTTCCAACAGGTGTATGTCTAGTAGGAATGGAATATTCTGTTTGTATTGCAACAGTGTTATGAAGAAATAAATTTGCAGGTACATTTTTTCAGCCTTATGCCAAAATAAAGTACAAAAGAGTACAAAAGAGTATAAAGAGTACAAAAGAGTACAGAAAGTATGCCAAGATGCTGACTTCACCATCCCAATAAGAACCTGTAGTTCAAATCCCATTTACAATGAAATGCAAAAATATAAAAATCTGTATTTCTTCATGACTTTGACTTGCTAAAGAGAAAGGGGGAATGTATAAAGTACAGACTGCCAGTATTTAGTGACTCATATCATATACTTTGTTTCACTTTTAAATTAAAGAGAGATAAGCAGATTTATTAACTGTTGCAACCTTAAGTTTTTATTAGTGTTGAGCAGCCTCACAGTGTATAAAGCAGTTCTGCAGGCAGCTCCTGCTGCAAAGCCTCACCAGGATCCTGAAGGCTGATATCTCCAGTCACCTTACACATGAGGAAGAAGAGAAACCAGAGGACTTTTGTGGGATCACCTGCTCCTCTCTGCCTTCAGGGACCTTGGCGTTAGCCAGACTATTTTAACTTTGGTTGTTAATCTCTGGCCGGGGTTACTGGGGGAAAAGGCTGAGGGTGCCAAGCTGAGGTGACAGCTAAAACCACTCAAGTTCAGGTGTTGTTGTTTCATGTCCTTAACCTTGGTTTAGAATTAGGCAGTATGTGCACCATGTCAGAGATTAGAAATCAGACTGTGTCGGATTGCAATTTTCTGACATTCAGGTGGTTTAGAGTCT
>VZSR01001295.1:1601238-1620047 GCA_013398615.1 Brachypodius melanocephalos | reverse complement strand
AGAGGCTTTTTTGGGCCCAGGATTCAGCTCCACTCCTTAAAGACACACAGCAACACACAATAGTGTCTCAGTTTAATAAATGTATTTATATTCTTTTTCGCTTTCACACACAGCCACACATCAGCACTAACATATTCTCTGGTTTTCTCTCCTGCTGCTGTATGTATAATTAAATGTATGGTGAGGTTATGTATTCAGTGGCAAGAGCAAGATTTTGTCAAGTTGATTTAAGTTCACTGGAGGGGGAGAGAATGACAAGGATATAAAATGATATTTATTGCAATGATGCATTGGGCTATGGTGGACTGAAAGAGCTTACAACCGGCAAAGCCAAGCAGTCTCTGGGAATGTCTTTTTAAATTAAACATTCTGGCAGCTTTTGGTGTGGAATTTTTCCCTAAATTACTGGTAATTTTTTGCACTCTCAGCTGTATAATCATACACAGCCAAATCATTGTACTGGAAAGCCTAATAGAAAATTAATTCAGTGAAACCATGTCTGCATGAACCCCAAACTCTAGCATGAGGTCAGGAATGAAAATGGCAAATTTACGGGGTAATACTTGGCTGATATTGGAAGAAGGGAAGTTTATTATTTGTATTTAAAAGTGGCTGAAATTAAATTAGTTTGTTTAATATCTGGAAAGTGCCTGTTCTGCCATAGAGATTAAGATCTTGATCTCCTTGTTTGCTTCTTGTTCCTTTTTATATTAAGAGTAAAGAACAAACTCCTGAGAGCACAGGAGGGGTGAATTTGCATCTGGCTTCTGCAGCTATGTCTCCATTTTTAACAGGTGATTCCTAAATAGTCCCTTATCAGAAAGCTTCTTTGCAGTTTTTCTGGCTCTGGAAAAGATAAGTCTCATTTTTGTCGTTGTCATTATATCTGAGAAAGAGAAACAGACATTTTGAGATGTTTCAAGGCTTTTTTCGATGCAAGAAGAAGGGCTTATTGTTTCATTTTTCTCATAGATGAAATAATTATAGCTCAAAAATCAGCCAAAGATCTTAAGATGTAAAGACATTTTCTAAATGTCTTTATCTCTAATAGTTATGTGCCAATGGCATTTTATAGAATTACGGTACAATGCTTTAAAAGTGACGAGAGTTACTGAAAATGTAATTTTAACACAGCTAAAAAATGTGAAAAATCACCTGCAGGAAACCCAGAATCTATTTATGGAATTTTTACATGTTTTCTTTTCTTTAAGAGTAGTATTTAATTTCAAAAGGCATTCACTGCCTCCAAAGGTCTATAAGATAGGGTAGAATTTGTGTTGATCTAGTTCATTTTGCTTCCTTCAAATCTAATGTCTTAACTCTGAATATTCTTTAAGTAAAATTTATTCTTCTTGTGGTTTCATTTGTTTTGTAGCCATCATAATTGAAGAATTTTCCGATTATCATTGGAGCTTGAAAATTGAAAATATTTACAATTCA
The DNA here is from genome assembly GCA_013398615.1 of Brachypodius melanocephalos. Lineage (NCBI taxonomy): Eukaryota > Metazoa > Chordata > Aves > Passeriformes > Pycnonotidae > Brachypodius > Brachypodius melanocephalos. Next base: position 1,618,607 of record VZSR01001295.1, on the reverse strand, counting down.
TGGTGAGGCCAAAAAACCCCAAATGATCTACAGTGATGCCAGTTTTATTTTAACATGCCAAATTTTCAGTTAAGAATTGCATTTAAAGGGATGTCAAAGGTGCCCTACAGTTGGGAATGTCTGCTTTAAGTGTGTTTTGTATTTCATGAAAGGCTTCTTCTGCATTTGGTAAATTCCATCATCTAAGCATTTTTTTAGTGAATAAGAACAGATTAAAGTAACATATTGAGAAATAGCTGTTAATCTGCTGTGCTCTTGTACTCTTGTATGAGTTATGAGCTGTTGACAAAAAATCACAAATTATTAAAATATTAGAAGTTAATTTATTCTAGTGCTATTTGACAGCAGATTGAGGAAAGTCCTTCAGAAATCAGTGTTTTCCATTTTCCTCCTGACTTGACAATATATCATTAGCATGAGAGTAATGATAACCATGCTGAAGATTTTGATTGCTTTTACCTACATAAAAAGATGTAGAAACTCATAAATCACACAATCATTTGAATTTTATTGTCTGCTATGTTTTCCTCTGTGACTTTTAGGTAAACAAAAATCCTTGTTTTAAAAAGTATTTTTAAACTTTTATGTTATGTAAAATTTCAAAGACAAAAGTAGATGTATTTAGATGAGTAAGATGAAAAGAAGGTGCAATAAGCACCCAGTGAATTCCAGACCTGCTGTGAGAGTGTTTCCTACAGGTGCAGAAAGTGAAATGGCATCCCAGGATCTACGAAAATAAAGCTGACACGAGCCATTCTGGGAAAGAGTTCACTCCAGTGCACTCAATTTTTGTGGCTGTGGTCTATCGGTTTATGTCTAATCTTAAGCTTGATGCATTTTCCCATTTTATTTGTCTCCCTGGAAGAAATCTGTGGTTCAGGTTTCTGAATTCCTGTACCAGGCTGATGCACCTTTTTCAGAGTATTCCATAAGGTGTCTTGGATTTCATTACACATTTTATGTTTGGCTCCTCATGGTAGGCTCACCTTGTCTAAACCTGAAGTAGATCATTGTGGAGAGTGAGGTGTAACCACATTTTATCCAAAACATTGTGTTGGGACAGGAAAGTTGGGATGGAAGGGAGGGTCCACCACAACTCTCTGCCTGGGGGGCTGGAGGGGGCTCAAAGGGGACCCAGGGGGATTCAAAGAGGTTCCAAGTGGGTTCAAAGGGGTTCAAGGGGGCTGAATTTTGTCCTAGATAACACATAAAATAGGAATATTGCCTAGATAACACATAAAATAGGAGTATTCAAATCCTTCTATACCACCTTTCCAAGGAGGAACACGTAAAGATAGAGGAGATTTGTTCCCCTGTCATCTTCTCAAATTGCTGAGGGTTTATGATATTTTACAAAGCCCATATGGAAATAGATTAAGATTTGCTCTTGTCTAAAGCAAAAGGCTCTTTTAGGACAACTGAAATATTGATTTTTGTTGGGTTTTTTTGGTCAGCTTTTCTCAATAGCATCTATTTAGTGAGTGGAAGAAATAGTCTGAATACTAAGTGTTCCAAAAAGTTTTGCCTTAATCAGTTGGAAGCAGCATCAGTCCAGCTTGAATCTGTAGTATTAGCAGTGCTTTTTAAATCCACTTGAAAGTATTTGCAATAGTGGTTCCTTTTTGGTGTAAAAGCCAAAGAAGAGGTCTAAATGTGTTTGTTCAATAAAGGTCTGATTTCAACCGAATGCTGGGAAGCATTTTGTGCCACACACTGTGGTCAGGCCATGATGAGTGGTTTTGGCTATAGCAGGATCTAAATAGTGAGTGGAATGGCAAAAATACCCCGCCCAAAATCATGGCAGCTTGTACAAAACCCAACTGATGTGAAGTAAAATGATAATCAGAATCTTCAAGCATCAAGAGTAGATAGTTGAACGTGGGGTAGGAACACGTGTCAGTGTGAAAGCTCTGTCTTGGACAGACAAGAAGGGAACATTGGATTAAGGGTTCAGCCATTAATAACTTTTACTGCTCCAAAACGAGAGAGAGTGAGAGCATTTGAAGTGATTGCTTCTTTGTTTGGGAAAGGCTATAAGAGGGAAGGACATCAAGCTTCTAACATCATTTCTGATTGGAAAATTATGGAAAAGGACAAGGACAAATGAGTAAAGTTTAGGTAGCTTCAGGTCTAAACAAGCAAGAGGTAGTTCAATGGGTGTTAATGTTTTTCACTTAACCACATGTATTTATAAGTAATGCACTGTGTTTACAAGTGTCCTCAGCCTCAGCCTGTTTGACAGTGAGGCTGGTGACATTTGGTGTAGCTGTCTCCAAATTACAAGGGCAAATACAGCTTGATTAATGAGCAGCTCGAGGGGACTGGGGCTCATTACTGTGCAACTTCTCCAGAGCCCCTAAGACTGGGTTGGCTGAGTAACCAGGCCATGGAACTTGGGATATCTTCTGAAGAGTAGCAGCAGTAGTGGGACAGTGGAACGTATTCCAGCTGGTGGAATAGGCCAAGCTCTCTGAAGTTTTGGGAATCTGAATTAGTATTAGAATTTCTCTTTATTTCTTCTCCTTCTTCTGCAGACGTATGCGGGGCAGTTTCCCAAATAGGATCACATGCTTAAAAATTAGGAAATGGATACTGTTCCCTTGATCTCCTTCTTTCCTGATGTATTTATTCAAGATGCAGAATTGTCTGTGAGTGGCTTTGGTTTTGTAAAACCTCTTGAGCTCTTCTTTTTATTTATTCAAGCATCCAAGTGTGTGAGAAATGATGGTTGGCTGAATAAATTATCTTAGCCAGGTCTAGATGTTACATTTGGGCTTGAATTCAGGAATCTAAACTCATCTCAACTTTTTCTGCCTTTCTTTGAATTAGCTAACCTGCCCTTGTGTGTTATTGGCTGATTAATAATATAAAAAGGGATGGGGAATTCTTCAGTGATGCAAATCCAAGTGAGAATAATGAAGCCTGAAATCATATCATGTTTTGCACCTCACAGAAATATATTTACTTGGAAAAACAATATATCATTTCTGTAAATCTTCCATTTAAAACAAACTGGATCTTGGAAAGAAGTCACCAAGCAGCACTTTTACAGGCCGTTCTTTAGGCTGTTACACCTGAATGTCATGGCAAAGAAAAACATTAAATTGGCTTACTTACCTTCCGTGAGAAAATAAATCAAAAATTTTTAGGGAACAAATTTGAAAACTGCTTCTGACTTGCAGAAAAATCAATTCAGCTCTGATTGATCAGGGTTAGTTGTTTCAAACTAACCCACTGATGCACCCAAAGAACTCTAATAAATCAGTAAAATTAATTAGCAGGGGTAATTAACAATTTTCTTTTGATTTTTATGTTAAACTTGAGGACATTTTTATTAAGGATGTCTAGAGAAGGGGGAATGTTGCTACTCTTTTTCATGGAAGGCAAAAATTCATTTCACTATTTAAATAAAACAGCTTTTCAAACTTAATGGTGAACACCAAATGTATGACAAGGGGCAGGGAGAGATGGACATAGTAAATGTCCATGATAATGAGATGGAGATGATAAATGTAGTAAACACCAATTTAGTAATTATAGTAAAACTGACTATCATGGTTCAGCATGTTGTGACTTATCTCTCAGGGGAGTAAAAGTAGGAAGAATAGAGAATTTTACAAATTTGAAATTTCAAAGCATTGCTAGAAATTGAAGAAAGACACCACCTGAACTTCCACTTCTGTAAGTGAGAGCACTCAGGTTTGTGTGCTCTTAACCCAGCTTGGAAGTGTGAGATGGTGTTTGAATGTTTCAAGTAAAATCTAAAAATAAATTGAAAGTTCTGTGTGGATTATGACAAAAATTGACAGGTATCCTCACTCACAAAATCTGTGGGAAGACTTTATCGGCATCCCCATGCAACATTTTGTATGAGAGAACACTGTTTGCACTACCTACAACAGTCATTATTTTATATCAATGGTTTATTTTTGAGTGCAATGTTGTGGCTGTCCCCGTTTGCTTCAGTTTAGCTTTCTTAGAGACTCCTTTCAAGACTGGATTTAATATTTTGGAACACTTTTACTGTTCACTTTTGATGCTAAGTGCATTTTTTATCACTTGTACAAATACCAAAGCCTGGAACTCGAACCTCAGGGTTGATGCTCATTTGCATTATGCAATTATGTGCAAAATGTGAACTGAACTTGAGAGAGAAGTAAAAAAAAATTAAAAGTAAGACACATGCCATGACTTTGAAAACAGATGGAGCTGTGATTTACCTTGAAATTTTAATTATGTTTAAAACAATTACAGGGTTTTCCAGATGCAGATAATTCTTTTCCTGGAGAGTGGAATAAATTGAAATAAATAGACGTGAGAAAAAGCAATTCCAAAAGGAATAACACTGAAAACAAAGGAAAATACTCCCATGTTGTGGTTTGAAAGCAAAACAAGTGAGAGGCTCCAAGTCAGAAATACAATTTAATAACAAGAAAGGAAAAAAATTTTTTATAATTAAAAAATTATAAAAAAATAATTTATTTATTATTTTATAATAAATAAATTTATTATTTAAAATAAAATAAAATAAATGCAATAATACCAAAAGACCACTGACGGGGTAAGAATACAACCCGAGCAGAGTGATGGAAACAGTCCAGATGACGTGGTCTTCCTGAAGAAGTGATCCTGTAGAAAAAAAAAAAGTCTGGTAGCTCTGGTCCTCTGGAAAGCCAGCGGGCAAAGGCTACCAGTACTGTCCCAAATTCCAGATTATATCCAGGTGAGAATGCTTGGTTCCTCCCCCTGGGTGGAGCATCTCACAATGGGGAGATGAGTCATACGGAAGGGTCCTATATATCACACATTAACTCCCAGAGGGAGTTATCGATAAGTCGTTAACAGAAGGAGAGGTCGGTGTTTGATAAGCCATTAACAGATGGCCCAGAGGGAGGGGTGGTGTTTGATAAGTCATTAACACAGAATGGCCCAGAGGGAGGGGGCCTGGAAAAACACTGCTCCAACAATTGGATTCAATGATTCATGAAGATGGTGATAGAATACTTTGTGCTAATCCTATACTACAACCCAGGACATCCCAGGAGCAAGGAAAGTGACCTGGAATGCTTTTATATTGATCTCAATTAAGTTTTTAAACTTGTGGGCATTGCTACAGCAGGGAAGATTTTCAAAATGACCCAAAGCTCTTGGCAAAGAAGCAGAAGATTGCACCGTTACTCATTTTCAACAGCAGACAGACAGTAAGCTGAATTCGGGTTCCCTTATACCATATATTTCCTTTATTTGCATTTTATTATAAGATTTAATATTTTAACTTTCTTTGCTCCTATAATCTGGAAAATGGTTTTGGTTAATGCTTTATTAGATTGAGATAAAAAAGCTTTTGGTGCACCCAAAAGAAAATGTTCACTGTGGTGAAGGTGTCTCCTGGACAACATGAAATAAGGAGATTAAAGCCGGCATCATAAATGCAGGTCACAAGACTGATAAGACACCATCTTCTCAGCTTGATTCTTCTCTCCATTTTAATGGAATTATTTCCAGGTTACTGGCAGAGGGGAAGGATGGCCACAGAACCTTTCAACAAATAGTTTAACATTTCAAATTGTTAATGGGCCAGATTAATTCTAGCTTGCTTCTCTTAGAAGAACAAGGCCAGTTAATGCTAATATTTGATATTAATCATTGGTATTAGTAATTTTCTTTCCCCGTTTAAAATCTGATACTGTCACAGTGTAACAATATAGTGCTTAGGTATATTTTTAAATAAAAATATTCCATTATTTTCTTTGGTGTGTAAATCTAATAAAATCAAATCATTGTACTTCTGTTTAGGAACTCATGTTCAGGGTACTTGCTAATTCAAAGCATGAATCTAGGTAGCAACAGGATGACTACTTGCTAATTGGTGTGTGATTACATTTATATTGACCTGTCCCAACTATAAAAGATGGTGGTGATACTCCATCCTGGTACTTCCTGCTTAACTGAATGGAACATAAAACTATTTAAATACTTTCAATATGATCTTTGGATTCTGGACAGTAAATTTTTTTTGGCATGGCAATGTTGGAAGAAACTATTCCATTCAAAACTAAGTTTGAAGAAATACCTTGTGGTGTAATGAGACTCTGGAATTAAGCTCCAAATTGCAGGATATTTCTGAACTCTTCATTGTATACCATCAGACTATTAAGGATAATATCTTTTACATAATGATAGCAATTTAGGGAACATTTATCATTGAACATTTCAACTTACCACGTTTTAAACTACACTACCAGCCAATTTCAGAGTCTAAAACTGGTGTTTTGTAGCCCCGGGGAATGCAGTCCAGTTCCCCTAATGACAGCCAGTGGCACCCTGGGGAGGCTGTAGGGTGTGCACAGCTCCACTTGTGCTTTGTACACAAAGAGGCAACATGGAAAGACAAAATCCTCTGAGGAGGCATTTTCATCCCCAAAATCTAACCTTCATAGCTACTTCCATCTGTGGACTCAAGACTGATGGATTGTTGAATTCCAAACACTGTCAGGCATTTCCTGTTTTGCAAAAAGCTGGACATAGTGATGTGAAGAGATTTTAAAGCTTACACACTGCAAAAGCTCCTGAAGACCATGTGTAGAAATGGCAGTTTTGTTTCCAGCACTGAATTGTGGGAGACATCCAAATGGCAATAGTTAAAAAAAAAAAAAAAAGGTAATAATGCTGTTCTATTAAAAAAAATGATGAAGTTGTGTCAGGGAAAGACCCATGATTTTTTTATATTCTTATGATACATAAAAATGTAGAAATAATTAACTTGTGTTTCATATTGCTAAATCCAGTTTAGACTGCCAAACTAGAACTGGGTCTTAGAGATCACAGGAGAAAAGTTGTAGTAGATGGAGGAGATGGGACTAACATCTGTTAGTTCCAAGAAATATTACAGAGTATGGAATCAGTGGTGCTGTTTTAGTAATCTTTTAGCCCCTGTCAATGACACCGAATATAGAAAGAACAAAAATGACTTTTCTTTTTAATTTCTTCCAAATAACACATTTACAGCCTGATAGCTGCTCCATGCACATTCTGTTTGGGAATAGGCTTGCTTGGAGCAATAGAGGTTATATTTGATTAATCTTAGTAACTGAGGAAGCATAAAAGGATTAGCAGCATGTGTCTCATTTTATTTCATTCATGAGTTCATAAATCATATTTGCAGTATAAATATCTGCCATGATAAGAGCTGGTGTTGATACAAACTTTGCAAATTCTTAGGAATTTCTAAATTGCTCAGAAACCAATTTATTTAAAATTCATTTAGTTAAACAGAGGAGGAACCACAGTGTGTTCTGGTTAAAAAATGTATTCAAAACATGATTTTGATTAATCGAGACCAGCTCTTATTTAGACAGGACACATTATAAGATTTTTATAGGCAAGACTTTATTAGCATCAGCAGTGCTTATATGATATATCAGTCATTTTTCTCTGAGATAGCAATAAGCAGTTGTTTTTCCCATCTCAACATATTATAAACACACACAAAAATATCCTTTTATTGGAATGAAGGCAGAATGATTTGATGATTATTGCTGCAAAATCTTGGACTGATAACCCTGTGCTCAAGAAGAGGCACAAGTTCACTGGGGTTTTTGCTGCTCCCAGTGTTCACAAAGGAGAATTTCTATAAATTTTCCCTGTGGCCCGTGTGTACTCCAGCTCCCTGATAATCCAGTGTGTATAGGATAAGAGAAGTGCTAGAAGGGTACAGAGTAACACTAAAGAACTTGATGTAAAGCAGCCTCTGAGGTTTTCCAAAGTCTGGACCCCATCATGAGTGGATCGAGTCCCACTGAGACATCACCTGGGATGGCAGTCAGGTTGTTGCACTGATAAATAGCCTTGCTGTCCTCTAGGACACATTCCAGTCAGAAATCCTGGAATGAATTTTGCTACCTTCCTACTGGACTTCTCCTGCCAATTAACTTTGTATTCATTTGTCTCTGCACTGTATCTCTGTTCACTCAAGGCTCTTCAGGCACTTTATCCTTTGTTATCTGTAAACATGGAGAAAGTTTTTCACTCTTCCAGCCACAGCCAGAGAAATTGTTTCACGTTGCGGGGTATTTGTAACTTTTTAGGACTGTCTGAGGTACGGTATGAAAAAAATTTCTTGATTTTTCACTCTTTTTTCACTCATTTAATGCCCTTTTCATCTTTATTAGAAAACATAAAGATGCTTTCTAATAACCTTGGGTCATTCATGTAAACATCAATTAACAGCTTAAAATAGGGATAGTGAAAAACATAGGAAATCTTATGCATCACTATGAAGTCTTGTCTATGAAAAATGTTAGAATTGCTGATCTGATGCTTAATTCAAACTTCTCTATATCGAGGAACTTTTCCAACAGTTTTAATATTTTTTTGTAAATAATAGCTTTAGAAATTTTCAAGACTTCTTTTGCTTTTAAATCTGCTGCTGAAAAACATTTCTCTCTCATCTGTTCTGACTCACCTCTTTGCAATCCCTAATGGCTTCCCTCTGCCTGCCCTTGAGTTATAGACCATTTCTGAAATGCTGTATGACAGCACTTTCTTGCAGTGTTTTCAAAAATGAAAAACTGGCTGTTTATCTCTCTAAGTCCTGAAAAAGAACTTTCAGTCTTAGCATTTTCAGGAGGTAGAGGGACAAGGTTGGTTTCTCATTCCATAATACCAGATAGGAAGCAGGAAAAAGTATCACAGAGAGCTCTTTAATCAAGGGCCTTGATTTGGAAAGCACTAGTCTTTGCTTAAGGGACTAAATATTCTGAGTTCCCACAGAAGGCAGAATAGGCCAAGCACACTCAGCTGTATCCTCGAAATCCAAAATTTATTGGTATTTAGTCTAGACTAGATATATATCTCAAAACCCCCTAATCACCCTACAGAAAGGAAACAAGCAGGAGGGGGTAGGTGATCCAGCTTGGTGACCTGCACTAATATTTAAAAACTTCCCTGATTTCTTACTTGCACAACAACCAGTAGCAGATCTGGTGTATTTCACTGATGATTGGAATGTCTTTGGTAACAATCTTTTCTCTGAGAAGGGAAACAACTGAATTAGTGCAACCAAGTTACCTTTGATCTCCTCAGCATAAGTTCAACTCAGTGACCTGTGGAAGCCACCACTCTTAAGATGTTTTCTGTCTCCAATTAATACATTTTTACAGTCTTTGGCATGTGATCTTTTAAAATATGGGCATTAGAAATTGCACTGTTGTAACAGTGATATTAGGTAAAGCTACCGTCCTTTCCCAAATGGTTTAGTTTAAAAAGCCATGGATATTGATTTTTTTAATTGAGCCACAATAATATTATTTTGGGGAGCATCTAGGGAACTAGTTCTTTTCACTTCATGTTTTGTGTGCCATTTGTTGTAAAAGTTTAAAGCGATGCCATCTTTCTGAAAGATCCTCTTGGGCAATATTCAGAGATAACACCCCTGAAGATACTATTCAAAACATGTGCAAAAACTGTTTTCCTGCTTTTTCTTTTCCAAGTTTTTCTTGTACCTACTCTGCCGTTGAGCCTTTTAAGATTCCTACATTACCATTTTGTTGCCTACCTTTTGTCATCAAAATGAATTCTGCACTTGGCTGGTGCTAAATCTCACTCTGCAGTTCTGGTCTTACTGTACAAGCTCTGGATTAGTTTGGTCTCCCATTTATGACTTTCAAACACAGAATAATTAAGGCTGGAAAAGCCCTCCAAGGCCATTGAGTCCAAGCTGTGCTTAATGCCCACCTCCAGGCCTTCCTTGGACACCTCCAGGGATGGGCACTCCAACCCTCTCTGGGTAGCCCCTCCCAATCTCTAACCACCCTTTCCATGAACAAATTCCTCTTGATTCCAACCTGAGCCTGCCCTGGCCAAGCCTGAAGCTGTTCCCTCTCCTCCTGTCCCTGTTCCCTGGAGCAGAGCCCAAACCCCCAGCTGTCCCCTCCTGTCATAGAATTGTGCAGAGCTACAAGGTCCCCCCTGAGCCTCCTTTTCACTTTTCCTTTTCAATTGCGCTTTAATGAACTTAATTTTTCGTAGGCCTATATTAATATCTAATTGTTCATTTACAAGTAATGACCTGTAGAGGAGTTACCTATTCCACTCTTCCCTTGAAATTTGCCATCACAGTATTAGTGTAGTCTTTTTGTGGGGAAAGCATTTCAGAATGAAACTTCCACTCATTTACCCTCTTTCAGATGTGTCATTACTTGCATGTTTTTTCTTGTTTCCTCCCAATTAATTTTTTTTCATTAGCAAGTCCTTGACTGAACCATTCACAGCAGGAGAGATGAAAGAGAGTGAATAATAAGTGACACACATTTACAGATTGGGTACAGGTGGGCTGTTCTTCGCAGGTTTTTGTGTTCAGTGACACTCAAGGCAACTCAACCGCATAGAAAACAGTCAGCTCCCCTCCTCCAATGCAGTAGTGGTGTCTAACACTAGCAGAGCACCATGTGCAGTATTTTCTCACTAATTTCCCCTCCCTTCAGCCATAGGCCAGCTCTGTCTGGTCCCTTCATGTCCCAGATCCTTCTGAAAGAAGTTCTGAATCTGAACAGAGAGAGGCAAGCTGTGTTTTACTGAGTGAGAGTGATGAACACAACTTAGGTTAGGGAGAAAAGAGGCAAATGTGAAGAGGATGAGAAAAACACTCCTTTTGTACCTTTTAATCAGTGATCCCCACAGGCTTTGCAGAGGCTCTCAGAGCACTGCAGGGAAGGAAATGCTGCTCTCTGGAAAGCTGAGTCACAAAGCGCATGGAAGTAGGAGCTGTGAGTGAAGCCTGCAGCCAGTGCCTGCCACAGAGGAAAACAGTGGCTCCAATAGCCCAGGACTGTTTCTGTGAGCCTAATCAGTAGTTTTTGAATTCCCTTTTTACATGAAGACCCACTGAGAAAACAGAGATGAGATAGGGAAGCAATGAAAAAAGCATGAAATTAAAGATAAAAGCTCCTCTTGCATGGCACTGGCAGAAGGAGAGGGCTCTTACTGCCTTACATTAAGAGTTGAGACAGTGCATCTCAGGTAGTTGTTTCTTTTACATGGATTTGAAGGATAGAGCTGCCTCTTGGCTAAGCCAAGGCAGAGTGTGCCACTTCTGGGGGGGATTTCATCACCAAATAAGCATGGACACCATCAGAATTCCAGCTCTTTCTGTGAGGTGCTGCACAGAGAAGTCCTTTCCTTTCTGTCTGTTCCTGTAGCTCCTGAAGTTTCTAAAGGAGAGAACAGATTTTCTGCAGTAAAAACCACAGCTCTGAAATGTTTTGCCTTTACAATGTTACATAAAGACTGGGCTAGCCGTGTGTAACAATGAAGAGACTGGTACCTGGAGTTGTTCTGCTTCCAGTTTATACAAATATGTTCTTTTTTAGTGCTCTAGTAACAATGGAAATTCACTACTTGTAAAATCTAACATGGTATTTTGAAGAAAATCTTGAAGTGCTTTCTCAAATAAAGATACAGTTGTGCCCAGCATAAGCATAAAATAAAACATTCTTTAATGGGTAGTGAAAAACCTTGGTAGTGAACCTCCCCACAGACATTGCCTTAAACACGATATAACTGCACATTACTTCAGAAGTAAATATTTTAAAATAAGATAAAAATACTAGAAGTATTGTTTGATTATCCATACTTACACCTTCAGCAAAAGGTTCTTGTGCTTTGATTTGTTGTTTGATTGCTCACTCAACAATTCCTTGCTTTCAAATGTACTGGAACTTGGTCTGCAAGTTGCAGTTTAAGCATCTATTAAATATTTGATGTGCATCCCAAATAGCCATAGGTAGTGCTTAGGCATTCATTTTCCAAAATGTACCTTTAAGACACAGTATAGTAAATTCATAGTGAAACAGTGACCATAAAAGCTGCATTCTACTCTGAGTGTGCAGTTGGGTATTTCATGGCTAAAGCTGTTACTTCTTTAAGACTTGATGTTTGTCATTGCACAAGTGAGAAAATAACCTCCAAAACCAAAAAAGAACACCACCACCACCACCAACAAACAAAAAAAACCCCCACCCCCCAAAAAAACCCCTCCCAACCAAACACAAAACCAAGAAAACCAACCAAAAAACCCCACAACCAAAACCCACCAAACCACTCAAAACCAAACAAAAAGCCAAACCCACAAAAACAAACATAAAAATTAATTAATCTAAAGCACGCATTTTAAAAACTGTAACTATATTAAAATTATTTTATATGGGACAGCACCTGTGAGTTTAAAAATTATTGGTGCTATACCTAAAAATTCTTTAAACATACAATCAAACTTACAAGAAATAAATAAATACTTTTGAGTTAGTTTATTACTAGCTATTTTTATTTTAGTATGGAAATTTTGCTGTTGCAATATTAAATGAGAACCGGTACAGGGAAATACGCCCTTATAAAGTACCGTATGAAGTTTTTATTTACAAGCTGTTCAAGAAATATGGATTTTAGCAAGTACTCTGGACTTGGGTTTTTATAATCTAGAGCAAATTCCTTCCCTCCAGGTCCTCAGATGGGAGTCCAGATGCCAAACTTCTCCCATAAACCTTTTTTATACCCTTGTAAAAGCTTTGTAGACCCAGAGAGCTTTTCCTCTCACCACTATGTTTTCTTTGGAGGAGAGAGGGGAAAACTTTTTCCATTCTTATTTTATCAGACTCAAACAATGAAGGCAAATAAAAAGTTGGAGTGATTGAGTATAACCAGTAATAAATACCAGGGTGGTTTTTTGTGGCTTTGTATCATTTCTGTACTATCAGTGTGCTACAAATGGTTTATTTCAGACCAACTTGCATTAAAACTTCCCAGTGTTATTATGCTGCATAGTCACAGATGTGTCAACACAGGGAATTAAGCTGGTATTTGTAAATCCAGCTGTTCTGGTTTGTAAATGATATCATAAAATCAACTAAAAAGTCTTTATTGTAGCACATGCCATACATCATATCCCTGTTTTTAAATAGTCATAACCACTTCTAGTTTTTACTAAACGAATAGGAACAGCCTTGAAGTTTATTTACGGAAGATAATCTAATGCTAATCTGCTTTCCTTTGGTTTTATGACAACTTCAGACACTTTGGGGTATATTCCTCTTGCAAGTAAACAACTTTCTCACCTGTTCCTTGTGAGGGAGACACTGATGTTGCCTGGATACAGCTGAAGCTGTTTGGATGGAGCTGCACTGCTGTCAGCTGGGCCAGGATGTTACATTGATTTATAAATGCATTATCTGGCACAGCAGCCCAGCCTTTTACATGAGCGAAGTACAGGAACCAATGGAGGGTTATTTAGTCAGTTTTTTACGTGATATTTTGGCTTCCCAATGACTTCCATGAAGGTTGAGTGCTAACTGTGTTTATTTACATTTTAATATTACTGTCCTAGGAGGCATCTTTATCTGCATCATCCACTAATGTAAGTTCTGCAAGTTAAAAATGCCAAAGAAAGGATCAAATCAGATGAGACATGTTGTTGTTTTGTAGATACCATTTTGCAACTCTTCAATAAGATTTCCTAGCTCCTTCCATGTAAATACACCAGATTTTCAGTCTTTCATGATGACAACCTGAGTGTTTCGGACTTTCTGTGCACATTACTGTAACAATCTAAATCAGACTGACTCCAATTGTCTCCATATACTATTTTAATATCTGTGTGATAGGTGAAAATTAAAATCTTAAAATAGTTCATTTCAGTTCTGGAAAATACACCTGTCAGATGTTTCACAGTCCAACTGCTGCACTTTAGTAAAAAATAACTGAGAGTGTCACTGTCAGAAGCATCAATGAATGGCCATGCCTGGGTGGACAACTAGTAAAGGGGATATTATCACATGAGGTGAGCATGATGCAGGACTCTGAGTAATAAATCAGAAGTTCCAGTGGCAGGCACAGCAAACCTTGAAGCAGGCATATGATCTGCATTAATTAGTTTTTAGCAGGATGTAATTTATGCATGAAGGCATAATTGCAAAGAATTTGTGGGGCTGAGAAGCAGGTTTTTATAGACCAGTGTTTTGTGATTTGTTCTCTGAAGCATCTGATCCTCATCATTGTTTGAAGCAGGATTTTAGTGATGCTTCAGTCTGCTTTACCATAGCCTGAACATAATTAATAATTTACTATTGAATTCCTGAACAGAGCTCACGTTGCAAACCCTGCATTATTTACAGGGCTGCAGCAGAGGCTGACAACAGGGACAAGGTGTTGAAGCAGATTTGCAGGAATTACATGGTCATTCACTACTAGGAATCAGTCAAGGTGCCTCTAAGCTGTCTGTTGAGGTAAGAGGTGCTGTCTACCTAGCACCAGGTGAGCAGTTGATGAACTGCAATCAGCTTTTCCCTGGCTTGTACTGGAGAACTGAGATTCTGCAACCAAAACTATCATTTTACTGTGAGTTTTTCTCGAATTAAAGAAGTTGTTCTGTTAATTCTGCAAGGGAATGTGGTCTCATAGGGACAATCTCTGTTAACAAGTGATGGGACTTCCTACTCTGAAAGGGTGGTCGAGCATTGGAATGGGGTTCCTGGGGAAGTGGTGGAGTCACCATCCCTGGAAGTGTTCAAAAAATAAGCAGGTGTGGTACTTCATGACATGGTTTATTGGGCATGGGGGTGATGGATCAAAGGCTGAACTTGATGAGTTTGGAGAACTTTTTAAACCCAAATAATTCAGTGGTTCTGTGACTCTAGTGTTCACTGGTGTTTCTAGAAGTGGCAGCTGGGTGTTTGGAATCTTTCTTAAAAATAATATATTCTTCATAATGAGGGTGACTGCCAGCAAGATGAACAAAATTTCAGCCAAACAGTAGTGACAACTGCTATTTATCAAATGCAGGCATTTTTCCTGCCACAGTGTCTTACAAGGCATTGCCCATTTAGAAAACAGAGATGGTTTGTTTGTTCTCATATTGGGCTGGGGTTTATTTAGTCACTGGAGCTGCCCAGAAAAGACAAGGACTGTTCTGTGCAGAGCAAGAAACTTTGATACAAATACATATTGTGCATGGGTGTTTATTTTAGAATATCACATGACATTTTGCACCAAATTCTACACTAAAATCTCCCTAAAAACCAAGCTGCACTTCAGTTCTCTATAGACATCTGCAGGTGAGTGATTTGAAGTAGTATTTGTGTTCTATGTGTTCAATTAATGCCACAGTGGGGCCCTCAGCTCCCAGCCCGATCATCTAGGTGCTGTTGCAATATAAAAGTAATAAATGATGATGATGATGAAATTAACAGCTCTAGTTAACTGTGACAAGCTGAGTGGTTTTTGTTGTTTTTTTTTTTTTTTTGTTTGTTTGGTTTTTTTTTTTGTTTTTTTTGTTTTTTTTTTACCGCCAGCTGGTAGGAAATTGCAGTATATATTTTTTTCCAGACATAGGCTGGTACTTAGGCATTACACAGAGAAATATCCGTCCATTTTTCTTGCTCACTTTCTCTGTTTATCTGCTTCAGTGACCTTACTGATATGGAACCTTGTAAAGCAGTGAGCTGGCAGTGAGAGACAAAGGAGGTGAACCACATGGATTTGCTTTAATGAGCAATGCCTATATGTTCTTATTAGCATCAGTGTTCCTTCCAGACCTACACAGACAGGTATCAAGGTTGAGCTTGCCACTGTCATTGGAGCTGCTCGCATGGCTCTGCTTTTTCTGGCTGTATCAATGTGGAAATACTGAACAATTTTGGAATTTTTTAAACAAAATCTGGATCTTGGATTAAAGCAAAGTAAATTTTCTAAATTCCTTTCTCTGGTGGAAATGTTTGATTTGACTCACAACACGTTGCTGCAGCACAGCTGCACTGAGTGCTCTGCTGTTCCTGGAGCTGAGAGTCTTTTTTTTATCCCAGACAAGGTAACTTCTGACCACCACAGCTGCTGCGTGTCCATTTAAAAAGATAGGTATCTCTGCTTGCAAAATTAGAACTTGGAATATTTGACATTTCAGGAGTTGCTGTATATAGAAACACAAAGAGTATGTTTTTGGCATGTAGCCAAGTGGCCATAAGCTCTATAAAAACAACTCCACAGAGGGGCAAATTGGATGTCCTGAGAGCTGAAGATGGGCCATGCCAACAGAGAACAACAATTTATGAGTGAAATAATAAAAGACGTGGAACAAGGATAAGATCATTGTTTCTGTTAAAAAGACCAAATTCTAAAAATTGGCAAAAAAGGCACTCAGCTAAGGGATGTGGCATGGGAGCCATCACTGCATGTATATTTTATTGAACACCTTTTTCTATTCTGTCATATCAGTATCTATGGCTTCTTGTGACATGATGCCCCAGACATTATTACATTAGGGTGGGAGTTTAGAGACAAGTACATGACAGAACTCACTGAAGGTCATGCAACAAATAGCCAAGATTTATTATGGACGCCCCCTTTTATAGGGGGTTCAAAATTGGTTGGGGTCTCGGCACTGCCCAGCTCACTAGCCAGTTAAATGTTTGCATTTGGGACTGAATGGGATTGGCAGGGGTCCCCTGTTTGATTTCAACCGCAACCTATCATTGCTCACTCAGGGACTTGTTTACTTCTTTTCTGTAACAAACCAGGCTAGCCAAATGGGTTTCTTATGGCCAAATTTGTCTGTATAGCCTCAGTTCAGCTGTGGCTGTGACAAGACTGAGGGAGAAAAAATGAAAACTTCAAGTTCTTTTGAAATTACACTGCCCTATTTTATTGGTTGATTTGCAGCTCCTATAGTGCAAGAAATTCTAAATAATCTTCAGATTTTCATGTCCCACTAATTCTTTATAGGCTGTTTTCTTTCCCTCTTTCAGTCGTTTATTTTCCAAGCTGAAGATGCTTCACACAACTTATCTCTCCTTGCATGAAAGCCAAGCTATAGCTCTGATGATTCCTGTTGTCCTTCTTTGGGTCACTTCCAGTTCAACCTTATCCTTTTTTCAGGTGACATAAATAAAATCCACGTTTTGTAACGCAGAGTTCTGCAGCTCTGAAGCAGAAGGGAATTTAGATTGTTCCCCTGTTTAACTTTGTCTTCCATTGTTCATGTCATTCTATCTGTACATCTTTTCCCCATGATTCTTTTTATATTTTTCATTGTTTATATTGTTTATTGTGTCCCCATCATCTGAAAACCCTGTCAGCTCAATCCTTGCCAGGTCATTTCTGAACCTTCTGAATGAAGATTTTCTGGTAATTTTCTTATCTTTTGACATCAGCTTGGTGTGGTTTTCTATGTAGTAGGACCAATGTGGGTTCTGGTGCCTTTTTCTCCGCTGGCTAGCTAGCGAAGGAGATCCCTTCTGGTGGCCACGGTACCACACGGGACTCTTAGTGGGCTCTTTGAGGCCAGAGACGTTCCCCTGAGACAGCGGAGTGAGGTTTGGAAAGAG
>VZSR01001295.1:1586067-1598347 GCA_013398615.1 Brachypodius melanocephalos | reverse complement strand
AACAATTACTAAAAACATATAAAAGCTAAAAACACACCACCAATGTGTTCATAAAAGTAAACCACTGGAATTCCACGGAAAGGGCCCTTGAGATGGTAATTCTAAATTAAACAGAGCAATTCCTGCAGCCAGAAAATTTATAGAGAGAACAATTTTGATTAAATTGACTGCAAAGCAATCAATAAAAAAGGCTTCCATTTAGTGGAAGTTATAGTTTACCGCAGAAAGGAATGATTTTATTAGAATTCTCAAAGTTTTCCCCTTAAATGGAGTAGATACACTACAAAAAATGTAAATATGGGAAACCAAGTAACAGCAAAAAAGAAAAATGAAGAAAATAAGGTGATGTTAAGAGTGCCAGAGCTACAGTGTATTTTTGTACCCTAAACTCATAAAGAATGCAACATTTATTATTTGTGATGGCCAAAGCAAGTTATGGACAGAAGAAAGAGCCTAAAGAAAGAGCCTAATACTTTATGAGTTTAGGGTACACAAATACAGCATATTTGTGTACCCTAAACTCATAAAGAATGCATAATTTATCATTTGTGATGCCTAAAGCAAGTTATGGGCAAAAGAAAGCAACAGTAGAGTTTACATCAATGAGTTTCCCAGAGATATAAGGAATTTAAGAAGAAAATCAGTAAATTCTTCCCATTTACATCAGTATTTTATCATATTTTTCAGGCCCAACATGTAGCTATGTAAATCAATATGAAAACAAATGCAGAGTCTAAGAATTCAAAGTACTGAAATTCAGAAAAAAACAAACTATTTTTAAGTTGCAAACTTCAATTCTCAAAAGACTGGAATAAAATTAAAGGAATATAAGGTCAATGACTCAGTACTGTACAAGATACAATTAAAATCTACCCTACTGCTAACAAAACTGTTTTGTTTTCCTTTCATCATTCTCAGGAAAAAAAAACCAAAAAAAACAGAGTAATTTTCTTATCTTCCAATATTTAAGGATCTTTCCTGCGTTTTAAAATAAGGTTAATTGGAATATGGTTGTTTTGAAATCAGTAGTAACTTTCTAAATATTTTGAGTATATAGTAAAAATATATTTTTGTCTGTTAGAGATTTAATGTCTTCAGGGTAAGTAAACCAATATCTGATAATCTCAGGACCATTATAAGTGTAAGCCCCCTGTTTTCATGGTATATGGGGTCCCAAACAGGTTGCCTGGGCACCCACCGATTTTTATCAGTTTTATCAGAGTGGGTTGATTAAAACAATGTGTCAAGGAGAGACTAAGGAGGAGTTTGGCTGCCAGTAACGTGGAGGCAGTAAATTCCAGCAGGGATAACAAGGAGCTGGGGACAATATTCTCCTCAGCAGCATGTTTATAGCCAGAGCAGGACAAATATCTGCACCCAATTCACTGGGAAATTTCCCTCAGTCTGCAATAAATAGTTAATATATGATTGTTTTGCCTCTAGCCTCTCAGCTTGAACTGAACATTCCCAAACTACCTGAGTTGCTTGCAAGCTTTTTGTTTTTGTTTTTTTTTTTTTCCAGATAACTCACATCCTTCCCTGAACTCTGTGTGTGCAGGAGCACCTCATTTCCCAGCTGCAAATGACTTGCAAAGCCGGTGCTGCCCTCCTGTTGTGCCACATGACCGAGCCTCTCCCTTTCTCCTCCAGACAAGGCTCCTCCTTGGACCAAGAGCTCTGAGCCCAGCTGGGAGCTCCTGTCATTTGGGATTTTTAGATAGCATCATGTGGCTTTCCTTTTCCTGCTTCACGCTAAGCTGAGAGGTGTTAATTTATAAATAATAATAATTTTTTAAAATTACAAAGTTAAAGCAAAAGGGAGAAGCCACTGCCAGCTGAAAAGATGAGGGAATTATCTACTGAGCTGAGCTTGTGTATTGATCTTCTGATTGATTCTGTGAGCAGCTGTGATTCGAGAGTCAGGTGTTACTAACTAGGCTCTTTTCACCTTATCACTTACACCATACACCCCTCCTGGGACCGAATTCATCAATACTGCATTACCTGAGGAGGTGGAGGTAGAAATGAGGAATTTTCAGCTCTGATGACCTGCTCAGATGAGATCACTGAGACCCTTCCAGCTTGGAACCTTAGGTTTGATTGTGATTTCTGTTACTTTATTAAAAAAACGCAGAGATTTTATCTTCCTTATTAATTTCTTTGGAGCCTTGCAGAGTTTTGCTGAAATCTCAGCTCAGTTCTGTTATAAATGAATCAGAATCAAAGATAGTATCAAGCAATTTATTTTAAAATTCCCAAAACCAATTTGAAATAGCCACAATAAAAGCAAGCAACACCGGTGTTGGGTGGGCAGGGGGACAGCCTCAAGTGAGCTGACCTTCCACATCCACAAACACCAGGTTCTAGGGTCTAGTTTTTATACAGTTTTCTTGCCCTGGGGCAAGTTCATTGTGTGTCCAGTGGGCATATTCATGCCATCCTTTTCTTTTACTGTTTGGTTCTGAAAGGATTTCCTGGAGGAGTTTGGCGTCTGAATGAGGTTCCTGGAATTGTCCATTGAAATGTTGAATTCCCCTCCATCTCCTGTCTTCTTTCCTTGATTGATATCAGGTGATGATGTCTCGAGAAGTGGGGTCTCATCCTTGACGACTTGGGCCATCTCTTGTCCGGCCACATCTTTTCTGTTGCAAATGGTGGTTCTGCCCTGCTATTATTTTAAAGACCTTTACAAATGGATATGAGTTTCGGCAGCCAGAGAAGCTTTTTACAGTCTTTTGGAAGTCAGAGTTTGCAACATGATTTTCAGGTTATATATACAATATATTTTGATACACGAATTTACCTAAAGCATATATCACAGCTGGATATGCTTAATACATAATTTTATACACCACACAGATTAAAATACACAAATTTATACATTTCAAATATTACAGTTCACACAACTAATGCAAACACTGGTTGCAAAGCCAGTTAATTGTAGGGATTTTGTAGATTTGGGGTGGCTCTTACTTGATAAACTCTACTTGACTTAGCATAAAAATTGTCACATTGAATCTGATAAATAAAACAGGCAACACTGTGGTGTGTAAGCCCAAATATTTTCACTATTCCATAATAAATGGTTTCTCTATAGGGACTATTCCATTATAATTCCTGTGCAGGCAGCCTGAGACTGAAATAGGGGTCCATCAGTTGGAGTGTGTGAGTATTTTTCTAAATCTGTTTATATTCACTAGTAGAATAACGCTACTCTGATACGCTGCAAAACATGAATCTTGTAAAAATCTAAAAATACTTTGTAACATGTCAAATTACTCCATTTTGATCTGAATCTACAAGTAATTTCTTTGAAATCATAGTGGTTTAAAGAACACAAGGTCTTTACCTTGAATAAGGATATTGGTATCAAGAATATTGGTGGTGAGAAAAATAATAGAGATACAAGTCTAAGAAAAAGCAGATTACATAAGTACATCAATTATATTCTGAATAACTTGTTTTAAATATGCTCACAACACCATCTGATTCTGTTTTATGTAAACTGAGGAGTTGAACCTTTTATGTCACCTCTGATGAGAAAGTTCTACGAGCCTAAAAATATGTAGTTATATTCTTTCAGGAATATAATAAATATAATATAATAATAATATAATTTTCCTAAGGTGACTTTATGATGCTTGTATCCCCAATTGTCTGTTCTGTTTATGTTGGATATTGTGTTCTGTACCTTTCAGACTGGTTCTGAGAGCAAAGCAGGGAGAAGAAGCACCGAGTTTGTTTTCAGAAGCTGCACTCACTCCTCCACATTCCACTCCTGGACTGTGCTGTCTGCAGCATGGACAGACAGCAGGACAGAGATCTCCTGTGCTTTTAGTTAGTTTAGGTAGCTGAGGCAGATGAGATGTATGTTATAAAATAATTCGTGCTTCAAACCTAAGGTTTCCAGAAATTGTAAAATCTTGAGCAGCTGAAAGGAAGAAGACTGATTTGCAATCGTGAAACACAGGTGGCAGTAAGGAGGATTCCAAATTTGCAATAGAAAAGAGTGGCTTCTGTCGGAGATGAGCCATTTACAGGGGTGGACCTGACTACTCCCCGGTGATTGATACCCGATATGCATCTGAGATAAAACAATCAAGTCCTAAAGAGTATGCATCTGAATGCCAAGTTCCCGTAAATCAGATCAGGACTTCAGCCCTGCCCGGAAAAACTTTCCAAAGCCAGCTGCAAGAAAAGAAATTACATGAATATGCGAATCGAACAAAAATGGGACAAAGACTCCGCTTTAGTGGCAAAACCGTATAAAAACCATCCCCTCAGATGCCGCATTGTGAACTGGGCGGGTTCGGTGCGATAGAGGCTAAATCTAAGGTTCACCCAACGCCGACCCTAGGCTCGGCATTGTCCCTCTTGATTGTGGCTTTTCAAGATCGCTTTTTGTAGCGAAATAAAATTTGCTTTTGTTTATTAATTTGGCTACATCATTTATAACAGCAGAGAAGCTCCCTGGAGTTCTTTCTTTTCCCTTTTCTTGGGACTGTTTAAACCTTCTCTGGACTGAAAAACCCAGAAGAGCACTGGGAGCCCACATCTGCGGCCCACTGGGGCCCAAAATGACATTTTCCAGCACCAGAGGGACTGATAAGAGACTGAATGAGCCAAGCTACCCATAGCACGAATTTTCTGAGTTTGCCATCTCACCTCAGAGTGATGAGAGGTTTTATTGTTTCTATTATTCATTTTTTTATGCTTGTGGGCACTGTTATAAACAAGGCTGTAGATCTGGTATTGCTAAAAAAATGGCTAATTGTTTTTTGAAACAAAATGACTACTGGAACAGCCAAAAAGCTGGGCTATCCCAAACTCTTTACAACAAGCCAGAGTATAATACTATACAGGCCCTCTCCCCTTTAGGAAACACTGTCCTTCAGGGAAAAAGCACCCCCTCAGACCATCAGTCTATTTTTATATCCTCCGTTCTTCCCTTGATTGGTGGATTTAGGATCCTTGATGTGATTGGCTCATTCTCTGGGGTTTTATTGGTCCTTAACGAGAGTTCTTCTGGACCAATCATTCTTTCCCACCTTCAAACGATTGGTCACTTGGAGTGATGGTCTGATCTGGAGCCTTCTGTGGAGGAAGAAGGATCCCCTCCCTTCCCCTTTCTTTGTGTCACTGGCATTAGCATTAGAAAACATTGTCAATACTCTAACAAACCTTCAACTGTAACTTCTTACACTCATAAAATCATACACATTTTCTAACTATACAGGACTTGCAGTAATAACTATACAGACCTTGCAGTGACAACCCGTACAAAGCTGCAAATGGAAATGAAACTTATAAGATACATACATATACCCCTATAACTAACAAAAGTCTAACTTTAAACATTTATAACAGGCACTTTGTTAAATAAATTGTTTTTTCCACTTTTCTATGAGGAGATTTTCTCCCAGAACAGTTGGGGAAGGGGTTGTTTGGGTTTGCTTTTCCACAGGAACCACATTCAGAAGTTTTCTCCCAAACTTGCCCTAAACCAGGACAAATACAATATAGTATAAGATAGTGCTCTGGTAACTGTAATGATTTTGATGCATCTTTTTTTGAATAGGAAAATAATAATACCTGAATATGACTTGAATATTGGTATTCAAATATTTTAAATTTTTTTTTTCAGGGAATAATTATTGAAAAAGCTATTCAGGTTATTTTCTCTGAAAGCTTATAATTAATTTAGAATGCAGTGACATGTAAGATTTGCAAGTGGTTTCCTTCAGATTGAATTATCTCATGTTCTAAAATTCTATCAAGGCAAGCTTCTTGTAGGAATAGGGGTTTAACAATACTGTTAGATTTGTATAATGCATACCTTTACATTCTAGCTTTAACAACATTGCAGAGTTAATTTAAAATTAAACTTTCTCTCCACTTTATGGTAGGGATAAAAAATTTCACATGAAGCTGGTGTTCAGTAGAGAGTTCAAGAACTTCACTTCTGATTTGGGTTAACAAATGAGATCCAAAATCAGATGTGATTCAAGTGGTTTGAGGCTTCCTTTACAAATCCCTGGTGCTAAGCAGGTTCACCTCAGAAGTCTGTCAAGGGCTTTGCATGCATTGTCTGACAAAAATATCAGCACCTAAGGACACTGAAGCATCTGAGTACCTGAGGTCAGTGAGCCCTGAGCAAACATTGCATGAACACACCCTTATGGATTAGCTGGCTCTCCTTGTGTGTTATTCAGTGGTGGACTTGAAATAGCGGGAATCTGGATGTGAGAGAGACATGGAATTCCAGATGAAACCTTCATATCAAGGCATTCAGTATTGACTGCACATTTGAAATAATATAATTTACCAATAGGACAATAATCTAAAGAATTGCAGAATCATTAACGTTGGAAAAGAACTCCTAAACCATCAAGTCCAGACTGTGACTTATCCCCACCTTGTCAACCAGCCCAGAGCACTGGGTGCCACATCCAGGCCTTCCTTGGACATCTCCAGGGCTGGAAACAAAGTTGTAGAATAAATGTAGGAAATTGTTCGAGTCACAGACATAATAACAGTTCTGACCTCAATAGAACTGCCTAACTATTGACATTTAATACCAACTGTATTTTTCCTTTGTTTATTTTTACTTTCTCTAATATTTTGGCTGAAACACTACAGTGGGCTACAACATCCATGGTAAAGCCATGCTGTTGTTTTATTCCATTAAACACACCCCTTGTGCTCTTTGGAGCATGCTGGTTTTAAAGAACAGCCTCACCTATGACAAAAAAAGCAGTGAGCATTAAGAGCTATGTTTCCATTTGTGCCCTAGATTTCTCAAGTCTTTGATGAAAATCACTGCTTCTCTCTGACTCAGCCTCACCAGTAACAAAATTGAGATTCTGGTATTTGAATTCTTTGGAGTGCTTGGAGAGCTGATGATGATAAGAGCTGTGATGAGATGCATGTTAGTGTCACCATTCTGTTCCTGTTGACAAATATTCCCTGATGTTTGCATCCCCAGGTTTATATCCAAACTGAACAGGTTGTTGATTGGTTCTGGTGGTTTGGAATTTTTGTTGTTTACACATGTTCTTCATGCACCAGAGCATTTACCTTGGCAAACATCAGGAAAAATTTCCTCCCTAGGAGAGTGGTGAGGCTCTGGCACAGGGTGGCCAGAGCAGCTGTGGCTGCCCCTGGATCCCTGGCAGTGCCCAAGGCCAGGTTGGACATTGGGGCTTGGAGCAGCCTGGGACAGTGCAAGGTGTCCCTGCCCATGGCAGAGATTGCACTGGATGGACTTCAAGGTCCCTTCCAACCCAACACACTCTGGGATTCTATGAAATACATCTGGATTCTCCCTTTGGCTCTTCAAATGAGAGAGTATAACCCAGAAATTTTACTGTCTGCCTCATGCTTGGGACTGCTGACTGTCTAACCCTCTCCATGTATTTTATATCCTGTTTTGCTCAATTCTACTAAAATCTAACATAATTAGGATATGCAATGCAGGACCAGAAACACCTCAAATGTTCTATTAATATTAATTTACTAGTTTATTTTAGTTCTACTGTTATGAACACTGAAAGAAACAGTTAAGACATTGTACATAAACAGGCATAAATGCAGTGTAAGCCATTTATTTGTCCAATTTATTTGTTTGATCACTTATTTCAAGTACAGAAGTCTTTAACAAATCAAAGAACAGAGCCTATCATAGCAGAAAGAAAAAAAAATTCTGGACACTAGAGAAAGAATCTGGAAGCCTTTAAACATGTTTTCAGCTGTAATCTTATGTGGAAATCAAAAAGAGAAAGCAAAAAGCCCTTGCAATAGCTAGATGAGATGGAAATGGAAGATTTAATGAAATAAGAGTGGTAATGCCAGGCCTGTGTTACGTGCAATTTTAATAAAAGTCCATGTTGTGGAGAGCCCAAGGTTGCAGCACAGCATGAGTTTCAAGGTTTTTATAGAAAGAATCCGTGTAGGTATCTAAGTTATCCAAGCCAGACAAGACAGTAGAACTGATTCCTGCCTCTGCTGAAAGCTCTTTGCATTCCACATGGTAGCTGGAAAGTAAAATAATTACATTTGCATGTATCTTAAGGCCTCTCTCTTTTTCTGAGGACATTTGCCACGTATTTATATTTTCATGGAACATAAAGTCCCACCAATATTTCACACAAGTGAAAGGACAGAACAAGAAAAGAAATGCCATATATCTAAAGAACATTCTCTTTATATAATCAATTTGCACACACTATGTGCCCACATTTTTGCATGCAGCTACAACTTTGTCTGCTTGACATCAGAAACTTCAGCTGCTGACTTTTCTTTGGAAATTTCGCTGCTTGTAGAAAAAACCTAGAATGTTGCAAAGACAAAATGGGCCTTCTCCATTAAACACCACATTTCACTGGAGAAGAAAAAAATATTCCAAATCCTTCAACATAATTGTTCAACTTTCTATTTATGGGTTTATTTCTATTTATAAATATACCCCAACTGAAGAGCTGCCCCAGCCCTGGTCCCAGCACAGCAAGAACCTGGAGCTGCTGGAGAGAGCCCAGAGGAGGCACCAGGATGAGCAGAGGGATGGAGCAGCTCTGCTGGGAGGAAAGGCTGGCACAGCTGGGATTGTTCAGCCTGGAGAGGAGAAGCTTTGGGGTGAGCTCAGGGTGGCCTTGCAGGGCCTGAGGGAGCTGCAGGAAAGATGGAGAGAGACAATTGCCAAGGGCTGGAGGGACAGGACACAGGGAATGGCACCCAGTGCCAGAGGGCAGGGATGGATGGGATCTTGGGCAGGAATTGTTCCCTGGCAGGGTGGGCAGGCCCTGGCACAGGGTGCCCAGAGCAGCTGTGGCTGCCCCTGGGTCCCTGGCAGTGCCCAAGGCCAGGTTGGACACTGGGGCTTGGAGCAGCCTGGGACAGTGGAAGGTGTCCCTACCCATGACAAGGGGTGGAGAAAAATGATTTTTAAGGTCCTTTCCTGCCCAAACCTTTCTGTGATAATTCTGATATATATTCTGGGCAGGCAAAGAATGCTTCTGTTTCACTGAAGATGAAAATGCATTTGAAGTAAAAATTCAAAAATAGTTCAAGATGGAAGGGAGTTCTGGATATTGTTTGATGCAAACCCTCTGTGCTGAGATCAGGGGCAGAGCATTGTTCAGGTCTGAATGTATCTTGCATCTGAATGCATCTTTAGGATCTTTAAAGCTGGAGATCCCACAGCTTCTCTGGAAAGCCTGTTGCAAGGTTTGATCATCTCCATAGTAAAATAGCTTTTCTTCATTTAGGTGGAATTTCCTTACTTGCTGTTTGTGTCCAGGCCTGCTGTCCTGTCACACGGCATCACCAAGTATAGTTTGGCTCCATCCCAGCCTCACTTGATATTTTTACATCTTCATAACATTTTTTTACACCTGAGCCTTCTCTTTCCTATGCTAAGCTCCTTCAGCTGGATGCAATGTGACCTGGTTATCTCGACAGAAAGGAAATGAATACATCAGGAGTAAATGTTAAACCATAAGAAAAAGTTTGGCTAAAGTTGTTAATTTTTTATTTATTCTACATTTGTTTAACATTTTCTGCCCTTGTGATATATTTAGAAAAAAAAGTTGTGATTTTTAATCAACATTCAGACAGGAAAATTACCCTTTATTCTTTCAATAGGAGACTAAATAATAAATTATGGTACATATATGTATTCAAATTTTCAATAATATGTAAAAATCACTCTTAAATTCTACCTCTAAATAGCTTGATTTAGAAAATCAATATTCAGAATTTTTTATAGCAGCATCTATTGGCACACTGATTTCTCCCAAATCTAAGTATTGATCTATAGTTATATTTCCAGTTTAAAGGAAATATTTTTCCCTTTTCCTTTACCATGGATTATCTCTGATAATTCTTTTCCCACATAGTTATAAATGCATTTCCTTTGGCTTACTTGTAACACTTCCTACATTTTCATTGGTTAGAAGGACACAAAACCAGAAAGTCAATGTTATTTATCTTTTAAGCTGTTTTAGTCCACACCTTGGCTGATTTTGTCTTCCTAGAGAACAACTGAGCAAGAGAGACCCTTACTGATTTCATAATTCCTTGAAGTTTTTCCTCATAAATATGATTTTAAACATTGATATGAAAGGGCAAGAAATGTTCATGCCTGTTTATGAACAAAGCTTATTACATATAGTATTGAAAAGAGTGCAGGAAAACAGGAGATTGCATAATTGATTCCTCCTTTTGTCTGAAAAGCTGTAAATGTGGCCATATCTGATGGCAGAACCTCCAAGCTGGATACAAGAGTGAACTGAAATGCATCTGTTAGTCAGGGGTGAAATCCTGGCCCCCATGCAAATTAATTCATAGCTCGTTGCAGCAAGTTTTTAATGAAGATGTCTGGTGTTATCAAGGAGATCACCGTACTCATTTGCATTGACTTTTAGCAGACACAGGCAAGTGTCTGAAGACATCCCAAGGTCATTCAATGGAAAGATTTGTGCCAGAGGAGGTTTAGATTGTATATTAGGGAAAAAAAATTTAACTTCGGGGGAGCCCTGGCACAGCTGCCCAGGGCAGGGGTGGCGTCCTCATCCCTGGAAGGACTGAAAATTGCTGTGGATGTGGCACTGTGGGAAATGGATTAGTGCTTACCTTGGCAGTGCTAGGGGAATGGTTGATGACCTTAAGGATATTTTCCAACCTAAGTTATTCGATTCTATCAAAGTAGGTGTGAAATCAGATCAAGAAGAAGATCCCATGGCAGTGCCATGTCTCCTCAAAAAGGAGATTACATATTGCTTCTTCTTTGAATACGAATTTCAGCTTGATGCTTACAATTCCTAAAGAACTTGACCTGCTTTTGGAAGACCAAGGTGCTGAAAATTAAGTATATGGCTCATATCCCTGAGTCGAACAAGGTTATCCCTCGTAAACTTCCTGCTGACAGAGGAACCTTTAATCTTTCTGGCTGGGAAGTATCTCAGAAAATGAATCTTTTTTAATTTGAGGAATTCAATTTGAATTGCTAAGGAGATAACAACAATGGCATTGCTTATGTAATTGTTTAACCAGGAATCTGACAGAGAAATATGTGCTGAATATTCCATCTCCAGAGTCTGACTTGCCGCGAAATGATGAACCTTTCCTGTTGCCATGTATTTCTTCTGACTGCTGGCTCTGACTGATTTAAATTGAAAGCAATGTTTCCAGAAGGACACTGTGAACCCTCTTGAATTACATGGAGTAGATTTAGGAAAAAAAAAATAAAGGGAAGAATTGCAATGCTACAAAATACTGAAGTTTAGATTCCAGTCTCATAAATGTTTCTTGCACTAATTCCCACCATAAAAAGGCTGAACATGCCCTCCAGTGTCAATCGTACTAAAACTTATGCAATAACAGTCATGGCACTAATAATTTTTAATTTCTCTCACTTTTTGTGTTGCTACAGCTGCACAGCTTATAGAATTCATTAGTAATTATTCAAAATAAAAATATATATAGGCTTAATTTATGCTGTCTATAAGTTGTCATTTAATGAACTAACTTGTAAAATGAAATAAAAAAGGTACACATGACATTTACAGCTGATTTGTAAAATAGAGGAGATCTCTGATGCAACCCGCTTTGAATAATTGTAGATTACACCTGTTAGGAAGGTGGATTTTGAATGAAATCCGGAGTGGTAAATTATTCTGTACACCTGGGCTCCAGTGCTGCACAGATTGATGGCCTTTTAGCAGGTAGAACAATTTAGTGGCATAAGAAACAGGACATCTGTGGAAAGAAATTAAATATAATTGAAGTGAAAAAATAGACTTTACTGGAAGACTACCAGCTCTGCCCATGCAGAGGAGAGCAACAGGAACGCAGCCACAGATGAGAATCTTACCCTTCTGGACGGCAGGATGGATCTACTTGAAATGAATCCTCACAGGCTTGGAATGTGTTGCATGTGCCATTATTAGGTACTTGATTCAACACAGCTTCAGGAATTATTATAATGAAGACACATATGTCCCATAACTGAGCAAATCCTGACCATGCTGTGGGCAAAATATGAAACTGAATTATGCACTCAGTTTCTGTGTAAGAAACACAAACATAATCCCCCAGTCAGGGCTCTCCGGGGACTTTGTCTCTTCCACTTGAAAATGTCTCTATGATTTTGAGCTCCTTATCTTCACCTAGGGTTATTAATTTATATGTAAATCTTCCTGGGGTAAGAACCATAGAATCTCTGAATGGGTTGTGTCGGAAGGCATCATAAAGCTCATCCAGTCCCTCTTCAGCGCCTGCCATG